>CM042444.1:2237610-2410110 GCA_023631565.1 Gymnocephalus cernua | reverse complement strand
TTAAAACTGGCTGGAAGAGCACTCTTAATAGCTGTCTCTAATTTACTTTAAATTCAATTTTGACTATTTGCTATTCACTCTTTTGGAGGAGAATGCCCCGACCTGCAGTAACGGAAGCTGTCTTTGGTGGACAACTCATGATGACATCTGCGTATTTTATCCAGACTTTGATTGTTAGTCCTTTCTGAAGTGATTAACCTATTTTCTGAGTTTGAGCATCAGTGTTTGGGTCCATTGCGGTGCTGGAGGAGGTTGATGGCGAGGTTCCAGTTGGTGCCCGTCAAAGTGAGCTGGACAACACTTTTGACTCTGGCCCACTTCACATACCTGCTGGTCGGGGCCACCATCTTCCAGATCCTGGAGCGAGAGGCTGAGAGCGAGAACCGAATCCACTTCCAACTGGAGAAGTTGAATTTCTTGGCTAATTACACCTGCCTGGACGGACCAGCCTTGGAGGAGTTTGTTAAGGTTCACTGTCTTCACACTTCTTTAACCCTTGTGTTGTCTTCCCGTCCACCATGAAAAAAAAACTTTTATTGTTTAAGTTGTTTTTTTTCAGTGCTTTGGTCACATTTTTCAACTTTTGTATGGCTTTTTCCTGACGATTTTATGACTTTTTCAATGTTAAAGTGCACTTTTTTGACGTTTTTGGAGCTTTTTCCAAAGTTTGTAGGTCTTCTTTCAGTGTTTTTGACAGTTTTTTTCATTGTTTTTATTGCTTTTCCTAAGGTTTGTCGTTTTTTTTGTTGTTTTTTTTTTTTTTTTTTTACATTTTCAGCACTTATTTCGACATCCCATATTTTCTGTTCTAAAAAAACTTTGAAAACGGGTCAAATTTGACCTGAGGACAACATGAGGGTTAAGGATTACTATGTTAATAAGTGTAATAGACTCATGCTGACATCTCTCCATTTGTGCATGTATAGGTACTGAGCATGTGTGTGTATTTCAGTCCTGGGTGTAATGTGTGTTCTAAAAACAGAGTGAACAAAAAAACATTGTAATTTCCCTTAAAGTCCAAGCAGGAGTGTGAAGAAGTATACACTGATTTAATCCCACTCCTTCTCCATAATGTATTGCTAGTTAGTTAACAGCTTTCTCTGTTTTTTTTAATTTTTATTAAACACAACCAAATTTTAACTCTAAAAATGAATCTGGATGTTGTTACAGAATTTGTCGGCACCTTTTCATATGAATAGTGGTAACATGCTAAAAAACATGGGCTTTTTTTCAATTCTTTATTGTACAAAAGTTCATATACAAAGCTACACACATACATAGAATAGACATTACAAAAAAGACAATACCATAAAAAACAAATACATTTACATTTTATAATGCCAGAGCATGTGTCATATCATATCATAGTATATTCATTTAATAACTAAAAGAATAAAGGTCTTTTTTATATTGCATAAAAGGGTGCTATATTGCTGAAATTGTTTAATAAAGTGCAGGAAAGTTGGTTTGGTTCTTGACCATTTAAAGAAATACTTGATCAAAGTAGTGTTGATTGACAACAACAAGTCTGCATCACTGAGGGAATATGATAATAAAAGAGCTCATCAGATACTGAGTGACAGAGAAATAGAGTGATTAGTGATTAGGTACGTAGTAGTCTATATCCTTGACGTTCCACTTCTGGGATTGCTCCAGTGCCGCAGGAAATTTCGCCGGATGCATGTCTTGTCACCGATTTTCTGTTACCTTCCGCTTTCTTTTTTTTGGGGGGGCATTTCTGCCTTTATTGGACAGGAAAGCAGAGAGATATGAGAGGGGAGAAGACATGCATGAAAACCGTGGACCTTCTGCATTGAGGAATAAACCTCTGCACATGTGCGCCCGCTCTACTTACTGAGTTAAACGGCCACCCGCTTTCTTTTTTGTTGGAATTTGAAACTGCGGTGGATTTGTGAGGACTCTGGTTAACTGCTCCTCAGATCTCTGCAGGGTAAATCCAGACAGCTAGCTAGACTATCTGTCCAATTGGAGTTTTCTCTCGCACGACTATTTTGCAGCGGCTCTGTGCGGAGCTTAGCGCCGCCCATGAAGATTGTGATTGGTTTAAAGAAATGCCAATAAACCAGAGCATGTTTTTCTCCCATCCTGGAATGCTGTGTGAACTGGCCAGACCCTCCTCCGCTCCGCAGCGTGTGGATGGTCTGGCAAAGCGAGACTAGGTACATAGCAATAAAGAGCTTCAACCGGGTGACTCTTTGTCTGTGTGCCGATCTGAAGGCCACATTCTGCTTTATGATGAATCATGCACAAGTTCAAGGAGCTGATGGGATTACATTTCACTGGAAGTGTACCTTGAACGATTTCATGTGACAACTAAAATTGATTGATGGATTGACAAATGGTGGTACAGTAACCTGACCTAATAAATCAATAACTGGTCCAGGATGCAAAATATGTATCAAAGTGATTACAGTAGTAGAGTATATATGGTAAGCCAGTGGTTCTCAAACTTTTTTTAACATTGTACCCCCCTTTGAATTGTTTTTTTAAGCTAGGTAACCCCTGACAAGTGCAAGCATTTTTGGTAGAAAAATAGTTACAATACACTACTGGCAATGATAGATTTACTAAACTGAAAACATTTAAATTTCAGATGTTTAAGATCCATCAATTCATTCATTCATTCATTATTATAGTGTGATCATTTTAGGAATAATGCATGACATATTTTTAAATTAGCATTTTGCAAAAACTCTTACATACCCCCTGCAGTACTCCAAAGTACCCCTAGGGGCACACGTACTCCCATTTGAGAAACACTGTCAGGTAAGCCTTATTGAAGTGAGTTAACTTATTCTCGGATTTGAATACACTCCGTTGTGTGTTCGCAGGTGATTTTGGATGCCTGGGAAAAGGGAGTGAATCCCTCAGGCAACTCAACTAACCCCAGCAACTGGGACTTCAGCAGCTCCTTCTTTTTTGCAGGCACAGTAGTCACAACTATAGGTGAGCATCTTTACATAATCAGCTTTTGTAGGGCTGCCCCCTCTTAGTCGATTAGTCACTAATTGGTCGTTTTGATCTTAGTCGACTAAGATTTCTTTAGTCGAGCAGCCATTTTTTATGCTTTTTTTCATGCTGAATGACTTATTTCCAAGAAACTTAAGATTTAAAGTGGTCATTTTGCATGATTCTCTGTGGAGAAACTCAGTTTTACAGATCTGTCAATTGAATCAACAATTTGATTAGTCGACACAATCATATGAGTGTAAGTCCACTAAGAATGTCTTTAGTCGACGACAGCCCCGCTGGTTTGATAAAATAATGACAAGTCATTGGCTTGTCCGCAGGCTACGGCAACCTCTCCCCCAGCACGGTACGCGGTCAAGTGTTTTGTGTGTTTTACGCGCTGTGTGGAATCCCACTGAACGTGGCCTTCCTCAAACAGCTGGGGAAGTGTCTCACCATCCACCTGGGTCGCCTGGAGAGGGGAATGATCTCAGTTGTTCCACACAAGGTACTGACGCATTAGACATTTTTTTTCTGCAAAAAAAGACATATCTATGCTCATTTTTGCTTTGCTTTTTCTAGCCATCACTGTAGAGATCCAACCTATAAGTAGGGCTGGGCAATATATCAATATTAAATCGATATGTGAGGTTACATATCCTCTCAAATTTTGGATATTGATATAGTGTTGTCTTTTACTGGTTTTAAAGGCTGCAGTAAAGTGATGTTATTTTCTGAAGTTACCAGACTTACTAGCTGTTTTCTTATTTGCCTTTGGCCACTTAGTCAGTATATCCCCATTACTGACGATTACTTATCAAAAATGTCATTGTGTAAATAATTTGTGAAAGCACCAATAGTCAACCCTACAATATTGCAGCAATATTGACATTGATGTATTTGGATTTTCTCCATATGGCCCAGCTCTACCTTTAGGACATGCCGAGAAAAGGACACTTTGTCATGCCCAACTGATGCCAATGTTTCCTGTTTCTTTCCTAGCAAACAGTTGAGGCTCTGGCAGTGAGCTTGTTCTTCATCACAGGCAGCGTGCTGTTTTTGGTCATCCCTCCTCTGCTCTTTAGTTACGTGGAAGACTGGACGTATGGCGAGGGTTTCTATTTCACCTTCATTACCCTCAGCACCATTGGTTTTGGAGATTACGTAGTGGGTGAGTAGAGAGAGCAAACAAGCATTAATGTGCTGGAAAGGCCACAGCGGTCACATCTGTTAGATAAAAAATCCCTTTTAATACTTTGAGACAGTTACTGTGTTGTAATTTGAATGTTTAAAGCAAGAAAATCAACATGTTGTCCTGATGTTTCATGTCGATTCTTGCAGGGACTGACCCAGGCAAGCAGTACATCTCTCTGTACCGAAGCCTTGCAGGCATATGGATCATCTTTGCCTTGGCTTGGCTTGCTCTTATCCTCAACATGGTAGTCAGAATAATGGAGCATGCGATTGGCCTGACTCATCCAGGCTTTAACAAACAAGAGGACGATGAGAACGTGCCATCCAGTAAACTAGAAGATGCGTCAAAGATCTGACAGTGGACTTTAGACGGGACTATCTACATGTAATATTCAATATATTTAGCGTAACTGTTCTCTGTACATATTAATGATAATATGAACATGTATGAACATGGTACACTAAGAAAACAGTAGCAGCTTTTCGCAAAAACTGTTTCTGTTAGATATTTGCCTCAGCGTATTTATTCCTCTTTAAATGCTTTATTTTTTATGTTTCGCCTGGTCGAGAATTGGTTTCATATATTACACAATAAGCTGGGAAAACATTACAGATTTGTTGTTTGACAAATTCTACCTCAGCCAAGCTAAAGAGTCAGTACAGTAGATCAGGGCCCGTATCGTATCTGAACGTCTAAGAATTACACAGAGTTTAAAATATATTCGCTGAGTGGGAGCAATAAGAGACATTTATAAATTCCTACTGGCATGTAGTACAGGAGCAACCTTTGCTAGCAACTCACAAGTGATCATGTGATTAATCACGTGTGCACTAAATAGGCAATTAGAAACATGTATTTAAACTACATCTGCCTAATTTTTCATTCTTTAAACAAGATTTGACTGAGATGTTATTCTGCAAAATATGCTGTGTGAAATGTGAAATTAACAACAACGTAAAATATTCTAAAGTCTCGATGAAAATATGTGTTTTGCCTCAGGTAACAATCCTGTAATGTTTTTCCACCCTCCCACAACAGGTAACATGGTAAATAACTGCTAAACTATGAATCAGTTTTTTGTACTGTTATATATGTAAAAATGTAAAAAAAAGTTACCAAACTGCAACTCCAATTATTAGAGTGTGTGTGTGTGTGTGTGTGTGTGTGTGTGTGTGTGTGTGTGTGTGTGTGTGTGTGTGTGTGTGTGTGTGTGTGTGTGTGCGTGCGTGCGTGTGTGTGTGTCTGTCTGTCTGTCTGTCTGACTGCGCATCATGTGAGTCCACATCTGTGTTTGTGTGTACTGATGGTAAACTGTGGTGTATTGAGCACGGAGGCCTATCTTAAACAAACACATTAATCAAGATGGTGGTGTGAGGTGGCCTGAGAGCACACAGGACTGATCCCAGAAGGGCAGCTGGGATACAGCAGGAGGGCTTTTTTATATGTTCATTCAAACTGGCCAGAACTGTTAGCAGAGCAAGAACTGTCACTTCCTGTTCAAACTGCCGGCATGAAGAATGACGTGCCAGTCTGATCTCGTAAAGAGGCGTAAATCCAACCCGTCCGCTGTATACGGCGCTCAAAATGCATACAGATAACACGCCACTTGGCTTTAGAAAGTGACATGTATGTTTACACGATAACATGCCAAGTGCGTGTTTGGTGTTTTAAGCCCCCAACGTCGCCTTCCAGGCAGAGCGGCAATGGTTATGTTTAGGGTTAATGTTAGGGTTAGTTGCCTGGAAGGCGTCGTTGGGGGCTCAAAACACCATCGAGCCGCCAAGTGGCGTGTATGTTTACGTCCGCTGTATACAGCGTAGACATACACGCGGATTGCTCAAAACGCATACAGATAACACGCCACTTGGCTTAAGAAAGAAAGTATGTTTACGTGAAGTCATGATGTCACGTTGGACATGCAAATGTATTTGAAACTGAAATATAGTCTGATAAATAGTGTGCTGTGGTTATTTTGCTCAGTCCTAGATATTGTGCAGTGCATCTAGAAACCGCATACCAACTGTAACTGGTCTTAAATTGACCCCTGCCATGACGAAGCAAACTCCATGACCTCATAGACAATAGCTCATTTTGGCCAAAAACCTATAGTCATCACCTACAGCCAAACCTGTGCTGCTGTCTCTCCCGCTTCTGATTTTTTTCCACCAGATTTGCATGCCAAGCCATTGCAGTGATTTAAACAGTGCAGATGGAGGTTCATTTGCCTACAATACAGGGAAAAACACGAAGCCAAGCAGGTAAATCCTCACTGCTCTCTGTCCCTGGCTGCAGAGGTTGAGACGCTGGGCTTACCTGGATCCAAAAGTTCTACCGGGAAGCCGAGATGGGAATAAAGGAAATGTTCAACTTGGCCCGGGTGCCCTCCATCCTCATGCTCGGAGCGGTTTACGTGGCCTATGTGCTGATCGGCGGACTGGTTTTCTGGAGGTTGGAGGGAGATCTCGGAAAGAAGGACATCAGTGGTGTACTGCTGAGCAAAGAACAGGTGCTCAATACATACCCATGTCTGAACCAGGACGGCCTGGAGGCAGTGGCTCAGGTGAGGCTCGGGGCATCAAAAGAAGCAGGTTAACCCTTGTGTTTTGTCTGTAAAGTATAAATTATCGCCCCATTTTGAGTTACATCTTCTTCTGTCAACACTTAGTCAGGAAACTGTTGAAACCAATTCAATTTCTTTTCAAATGCTATTAAGTTGAATAAAACCCCCACAATTCAATGCAAGTAATGATTCGATCCTTCCTTCAAACAAATCTTTGGGGAGACATGGAGAGTGTTTTAAAGTTCTAACATGCAAATGTGAGGGGAGTATTTCACAGTGACACAGCTAATATCTGCTCGTATCCATATCTGTATATTTTGTATATGTCAACCTGTGGGTTTTACAGAGACCACTGGATTTGGATCTGGACCACAATCCTATTCCTTTTGCGTTTTTATATTTCTGAATGGAGAAATGCCACCATCATAAAAGACTCACGCATACATAAATGAAAGGTTCTGTCCCTCGGTTTCACAAAGTATAATTTTTTTCATTACTCGTTACATCAAGTATACAGTCGATACATTGTGCATTGTTTCAGTACTTGACTGTGTACTTGCCAAAACAGACACTTTTACGGATTTAAAATACATGTGAGACAGATATTTTTCAGTGTTTTTCTATGTTTTTTTACCTTCACTTTCAATAAATCACTGAAGTAATTAGCAACAGTAGTAGAATAAAAGTCCAACAGTGGTAGGACCATTCACCGATACAGATTTGGGCCTTTAAACAAGAACAACAAACTAATCTGCTGCTGGAAACAATGGCAGGCCATTTGCAATCTCTTGTAGGTCCATTATGTGGCAGAGAGTCAACTTCTTCCATGCAAATACCAGCTCCTCTCGCCTTTCAGCCATGCACAGTCTACATTACCTTTGTGTCTTGCTTTGACTTTGTTTACAGCAGCAAAGTTGTGTAATCTTTTCCTTGGAAACTTTACCTTCACCAATCGAAATGATTCTGTAGAAAAGCATGTTATGTTGCACATGTTAGGTTGAACACAATGTGCAGCGTAAGAAAAACAACTTGATAATTCTATAACTGAAATCAAGGCAGGCCATACAGGTGGTATGGTGCACCCTAAGTATACAGTAGGGCATGAAGATACATTACATGTCATTTAGCTGACGCTTTTATCCAAAGCGACTTACGATTGCTATATATCAGAGGGCACACACCTCTGGAGCAACTATGGGTTAAGTGTCTCGCTCAGGGACACATTGGTTGATGCATCGCAGTGGGAATCAAACCTGGATTTCTCACACCAAAGGCATGTGTCATATCCACTGCGCCATCACCACCCACAGATACAGTTTAAATTCAATAAAGTCTGTTTTCTAGAATAAGCCAACACTTTGAGTGATACATCTGTTTAGGATGAGGAACTCAAAGACTTAGATAAGAAGGCCACAGGTCTCAGTGTTACGTAATTCTTTTGGAGCAATTTTCCATGTTGGTGATGAACTTTTATGTAACGTTCTGTGTCATTGACATATCTGCTCTGCCTGCGCTGAGAGGGTCTTCTCTATGTCATGCACACAACTGTACTATATTGGCCTAAAAACCCAGTTTTGGATCAATACATACATGAGTTACATAACAGTGAGTCATAAGATCTGGCCATTCATTCAAGAGTTTGAACATTTTAATCCAGTTTGTAACTTGAATGTGTTTCAGGTTGTTCAAGCTGCATCTAAAGTGGGCGTAAGTTTGAAAGGCAACAAAACCTCGGACGGCTTCTGGAAATTCACCAGCTCAGCTGTGTTTGCTGCCACCGTGGTCACAACTATAGGTCAGACCGCACAGCATGAAATCCAAGAGCGTTTTAATCACGCCCCATAGCAGGTCTAGTCAATAGAAGTGATTGTGCAACCTAAACACAGATGATTTGATAATATCAGGCGTTTAACCTGGTCAATGACCAGTATGACCACTTTTAATCATTTGTTGGAATAACTGAAATAGGATTTGACACTGTTTTTCAATGTTTAACATATTGACCAATCTTAGACCCAAAAAATTATATTTCTGTCAGTATGAATACACCATTTCATACTACATACATTATGTGTTTCTGAAGATTTCTGAGCAGAAGATGACTTATTTTCGCACCTCTTTAATTTCATTGTGTATTTATAGCAAGATGATGCTTGTTTGTTAGTGAACCTTAGGGGGCAGGATTTATTATGATAATTAATTAACCCTGAACAAGGGTTAAAAAAACTACTATCAATAAGCACTGGAACATATATTTGCCCCAATCCTGACCCTAATTTTGTATTATATACTGTGTGTATATATATATATATATATATTAGGGACGGTGACGGCTACGTTGCTCCAGAACCCTTCCAACGGGTTGCCATAGTAGTGGGTACAGCAAACCAGTTGTTTATCCAGTTCTGTCTCCGGAACGTGAAATAAATGAACAGCGACTGGGTGAGTCAGTTTAACACAGCACAACCCCCTCCTAGGTAGGAAAGTATACGCTCATCCAGGCCAGCTCAGATCTCATTCTCTCGTTAAATGCAAACACGCAGGGATAGGACACAACAAATGTTACGAGCTAGGTTAGCCTTTAGTAGCTGTGTGCCTTTGTTCTACCCACCAGTGCTAGCTTAGCGGTGTAACAGGCTACGCCATCAAGAACCTGTTGGAATGTTTCTCGAACGCCATAGCCATCTCCTTCAACCATCGCTGCTTTAATAGTACGTTCCATTTACCTCGGAACTCGGAAGCCGAAGCTGGGATTGACGTCACACCCGAGTTGAAAGTGGGATTTTTCATCGTGGGGTTAGCTCTAGCCAGGTTAGCCTTCGTTAGCAATACCAGTTGATAACAACATATTACGCTGGTTTTTGTGCATACAAACAGCTTAACATGTCCACAGATAGAAGTTGGACAGGACTGTGTGTACGACTGATTTAGTGAGACACAAATAAGACAGAAGTGCTAGTAAACTGTATGTTACTACAGCTTGCACTACTGTTCATGCAAAGGGCAGCCATGTTGGGTTTTGAGCTCGGGCTACTGGGAGGAAATCCGAGGTCAGGGGGCGTGTTTCCGACTTTGACCTCGGAAAATCTGACTTCCAAGTAAAAATGGAACGCACTAAAAGTCCCTTTTTTGTGCGAGCAAGAGCCACCTGAGAGGCTCATCCCTGAACTGGAGTATAGGTGATAAGAACTGGTTGAGTGAGAAAGTGATTAAAACACGTATTGAACGATTTAAGGTATAATGGAGGATATTCTCGAATTTTAGAAAAGAACCGCCTTCTCCACTTTTTGAAAAAATGCTCATGCGCAACATCCTACCTGCTCCCGAGAGGGAACGCCTGTTAAACGTGTGCACGAGAGAGCATGCACGAGCCTAGTTCTCCTCGTGCACGCTCTGTTTACAAGTTGCTGTCGGCATGGCTCTACAAGCCGACTTTCCAAAAGAAGATTTGCACTTTTTCCACTACGTCAGACTCGCCACCGGTAAGAGGAAATCTATTTAGGACAAGCATCTCTATAGCTAACGTTAGCACGCTACAGGCCAACAAACAAGCTATCGCCGAGAGCGGGGGGGGAGCGGTCGGAGGCTTTTATATACCGTCTATGGTCGGAGGCCGTGGCCGTCTGCTCGCTGACCTGTCACGGCACGTACGACGGCCTTACGTAAACATATCCCAGAATGATTGACAACTAGGAGGACCAATAGTCTTGATGATCCACCCGGAAAAAGAAAATCCTCCACTATACCTTTAAATGAAATAAATGAAAAGAAAGGGTTTTACTGTTCTTCTTTTACTTCCATCACAGTAAGATCACACACTAACAGCTTACAGTTTTGCAGGTTATGGGAACCTAAGTCCCAGGTCTACTGCTGGCCAGATCTTCTGTGTGTTCTTCGCACTATTTGGCATCCCGCTCAACATGGTGGTGCTCAACAGAGTGGGCAAGTACATGCTTGCTATTGAGAGGAACATCTCCGACTTCCTCGAGGGGAAGACCGGGCGAAGGGTGAGGAGATCTTTAATCACCATAGTCTAATAATGAAGTATGTTTCATATCACTCTTAAAATGTTTGTCTCACACATTTCAAGTGGAAAAATGATTCTTTGGAACATGACTTACTTCATGCTCCCGCAGAGGTGTACCCGCTTTTTTGTCCACCTGGTGTCTTTCCTGTCTGGAACAGTGCTCTTCTTTGTTGTGCCCATGATTGTGTTCCAACTGGAAGAGGACTGGACCTTGGCCCAGGCCATCTACTTCTGCTTCATCACCCTCAGTACGATCGGCTTCGGAGACTTCGTGGCAGGTAAAGCACAGTAATAACACTGCACTACTAATCGTCAACAGAAAGTAGACGCATGGTGATCCTGAGTGGCAAGACCATTTACTTTATTTTACTCTGCTTTTGTTTTTACTTGATTTCTTAGGTTTTTATCAACGCACTGTACTTTGCTTTATTAATTAAGTCTTTTCCTTCACAGACAGTAATCCAGACAAAGTATACCCACAGTGGTACAGCATCCTCATGGCCACGTGGATCTTCTTTGGCCTGGCCTGGCTGGCCCTCCTCATCAACCACTCCATGGACATCCTGGAGCGGCTCAACACCCACTTTAAACAGCTCTGGGGTGGACAGGAGCAGGAGGAAGCGCCTGGCACTGCAGAGGTTGACAACCCAGACACACAGGTGGAGGAGGAAGATGAGATCAAGAAGCCGCCAATAACTCAGGAAACTGAAGTAATGTGAAGATTTCAGTGAGATGACCTAGTTATAGAATGATCTGTCTGTCAACAAGGACATGGAAAACAGACATAAATGGTGTGTGTGTGTGTGTGTGTGTGTGTGTGTGTGTGTGTGTGTGTGTGTGTGTGTGTGTGTGTGTGTGTGTGTGTGTGTGTGTGTGTGTGTGTGTGTGTGTGTGTGTGTGTGTGTGTGTGTGTGTGTGTGTGTGATAACACTGCAAATGTTGAGAGTCTGTGATAAGTTATTATGTGACGACATGCAACATCTACATGCTGTTATGTCTGTAGCACTCTTCACTCCTGTGATGGCTAATCTAATTTGTTTTAAAAAAAAAAGTCCTTTGAGATTAAATTCTGGAAAAGATACTGGGTCAGCACTTACTTTGCCCCATGTATCTACTGTATCTATGGGTTAGTGGTCAGTAGAAAACGGCAGTCAGTCAGTCTGTGGCGCTGTGGCCTCTCAGTGTGTTGCTCACCACACTGACCACAAACCAACCAGGGGCATTTTGCATTCACTGGCTGAGCCACAGTCAACTGCAAATACATATGTGATCTGTTTTGCATATAAAAAAATACTTAAATGACATTGAAAGCATTAAGCTGTCTCTCGGTTTTACTGTACCATGACCTGTTGAAAATAAATATAAATATACATATGAGAATCTGAGATTTATTGTATGTATATAATGTATTTTAATGTAAGCTAATTGGGCTAAACATTTTTTTTATAATTTTTGATACGGCAAGTTTATTTATGTTGCACATTTACTTTTATTTCCTTCCATTTTAAAGCAATATGAAATTGTAAAAAATAAAGATAGTAATATGAAATCAGTTGTAGACGACACTCAACACAATAATAAAATGCTAACAACTAATATCTAAATAAACTAAATATTATTATACTATAATATTAATATTGGAGACATTTTATTTTACTACAACCTTAATTTTTTATATTTTCTTATTTATTCTTGTCCTATTAGGAAGCCTTTAGGAGTCAGTTAGTGTTGTATCCACTAGGAGGTGCTCCTGTCCTAACACTGCAAACCAGAGGCAGAGAAGCAAATACTCACTAGATATTGAATAATCAACCATATTGATCACATCACAGTCAGTATATTCCACTTCATATTATTATGTCCTAGTCAAAAGGATGTACAGACCCAAAACACATTCTATAAAGCAATTTCCATCAAATATAATTTATTTTGTCCTTATTGCAAAATTAAATAAATATGTACAGTTGTGATTTCATTATGTATATTCATTATTTTTTTATTTTTTTTGCTGCATATTTTTCTTTACATTGGCCTTTAATAGAAAAATGCAGGACACAGAGGCACAGACGCCTCTTGAGGCTCATCTATCACAGAGCAAGTCAGGCAACACTGAGGAGGAGTGAATGACAAAGGCAGCCGGCAGGCAGCAGGGATGAGAGAGTGGAAAATGAGAGTGCTAGGGACACGGACAGTAAAAGACAAGAAAAATGAAGTTGGTGAAGAAAGGGAGATATTTGAGGGAAATTCCAGACAGCAAAAGGGAAGAAGGATTTCTGCTTTATTCTCTGCACGGATAGTCGGAAGTATGAAGGGGAAATTGAGTTAGAGTGACAGGACTGTGACCATTGCTCAACAAAACGCCACATACCTGTTTGGCCACGGTTCAATGAGGACTCAGCATGTGTGAGAAGACTGGTGCCTCTTACTTATTCTGTATATTTGACCAGTGGTTTAGCCTGCACACTGTCCACCGTGAGACCAAGGCTCTGAAATTGAGGTTCCAACTATGTCTGCTTTAGATTTTGTCCCTATCATCATCATCATCATAATCATCATCATCATCGTCGTCCATCTTTATTTGTTTACCAAAGGATCAGACTGCAAATAGACACGGGGAGAACGTATAAACTCCACACAGAAAGGCCCGGAACGACCTGGATTCGAATTCGCCACAGTGCTAACCATTGGGCCACCGTGCTGATAGTGAAGTACATTTAATATCAGAAAGTTACTTTTGAGACTTAAAGGTGCTCTAAGTTATGTTGGGTGACGGCACTTCTTGTTGACGTTCAAAGTTTTTCCAAAAACAAAACGAGGCTAGCTCGCCCCTCCCTCCTCCTCATCCCGTCTCCTCCCCCTCCCTTCCGTGCTTCCGCGCACTAATCCCCCCCAACCCCCACCCCCAAAATCCATCTTGTCAGTTATTGCCTGGAACACTGGAAGAGTGTTTGTTATGTTTGGTGGTGCAGGTCGACGAGTTTGTTTTTGTTGGTGTTTGTGGAGCCTGGGCTGTCTACAGAGAACGTGTTTTTTTACAGTGTGTTCAGGGGACAGGCAGCTAGCAGATAGTGAGATGTTTTTTACAGTGTGTTCAGGGAACAGGCAGCTAGCAGATAGTGAGATGTTTTTACAGTGTGTTCAGGGGACAGGCAGCTAGCAGATAGAGAGGAGATGTTTTTTACAGTGTGGGAGATGTTCGCTGTATGCACCAAAAATGTCAAAAAAGCGTCATGTTTTGTTGTTGAAACTGACCAAAACGTTGAAAAAAGACATTTGAAAAACGCTGAGAAGGGACAACAAAAGTGTTTTTTTTTCATGGTCGATGGGAAGACAACACAAGGGTTAAATACAGTAAATATTAGATACTTTAAGGGGGCTTTCACACCTGAAAGTCCGAACCAAGGTCCGGACCAAGGGTCATGTTTTTGCATTTGATCCGGTAGGTTTTGGTTTCACACTGCAGTTATGCAAGCGCACTAAAGATCTATACGTGACAAAACTGTGTCCTGTTGTCATCACATACGTGAGCTGCGTCTCCTGATACTTACTGTATTATTGATTGGTTTGTAGACGGGCTTCCCCGTCCTCTCGTACCCTCTCCCCTACTTTTGTTGTGATGTTGAGAAGCAAGACGGGAACTTTCTCTCTGCATCATTTACTCTAGAGACAAACGGAAACCTACACTGTACATTTACTACCACTTAACAAGTAAACTGCTGATGTATTCTCAGCTCTGACGGCCGACAGCCTTCTGCTCTGAGCGCGTTCACCGTCACACACTCTCTCATGTACACACTAAGCACCGAGCTATTCACTTTGGGTGCACCCAGAGGACCTTTAGAGTAAGAACACTTTTCAAGTACTAAATGTTTGTCATCCTGATCACACACACACACACACACACACACACACACTCGTTCATCAATAAACCTCAAAAACACACACAACACACAAATCCTTATTTGCACATACACAAAGCTCTGTGTATGTTCTTGGGAGCAGCAGACGGGTCACATGACATGCATCCCTTCCTATACGGATGTGCTGGTTTTGTGTGTGAGTGCTGTTCTGTCTGACCTACACAGCCATTCAGAAAACAGTATTAAGGGATATTGTTTTTTTTATAAACACAGACCAAATAATACTTTCAACCTTCCACTGAGACTTTCAGCATAACTTTTTTATTTATATAGAAAACATGCCAGATGGCTAAAACAGTGTGCAGACTTCCCATTTGACATTTTAATGTTGTACAAATATTATACTGTATGCTTTAGCATTAGTGAATTAAGCCTGCCTGTGCTTCATTTGCTTTCAATTGCTAACCACAGAGAGCAAATGAGGTCAAGGCCTCATGTTACTATAAACTACATTCATATGGGATTAATATTAAAGAGCAATGTTTGGTTCAGGATATAAAAACACATCTATTTGCTACTATTGATATCATTTTGTACTCAGAGGAACTCAGAGTGGCTCACAGGACGTGAAGAAGCTAGAGCAACACTAGCTCTGTTTCCATATTCACAAAGCTAAATGCTCTAAATCAATCCCATTTTTAAACTATTCTTAATTAAAATTGATATGTACGTTGAGTCTCTTACTGTAAATTGGTAACAAATAAGAAAGGCATTTAAATAACTAATATCTACTCAGAACTATTTAATTACACTTGCTTGGTCTGTAAGTCTTTCATCTTTTCATTTTTTTTATTTAAATTATTTTCCTTTTATATTATGTCATATGTATTTGTACATGTATAACTTAGGTTTACGAACTGAGATATCTGACAGTTTGTAAATTGAATTCTAAAAAACAAGAACAGTGAGCAGAGTTGATTGAGTAGCGTGAGTTGTATCTGAGAGTAGCTGCTGGAACGTGGTTTGTTGTATTTTGGTGCCCAGCCTGTGCCTCTAGTGTGTGTTTGACGTTTACGACCCCTGTGTTGTCTCCTGAGACCAGGGGGGGGGGGAGGAAGCTAGCAGATCAAGGAGAGTTGACTACCATTTGAGACAAAAATGAAGTCACGCTTAAACCACGCAGGAACTCTCATTGTGCACCTTTAACCTTTAAACATAAGTGACCTTCTACTCCTACCCTTGTGGTTAACTGCAGTCACAACTGAAATATTCAGTTTGACCCGTATTTACACCTTGTCAGTACCACCCAGTTTCATAATCACATGTGTGTGGTTATAATCATTGACAAGCAAAACATCTGTTGTGATCGTGCTGCTGAAAGAGAAACAGCTACACTGAGATAACCGTGGAAGATTAAACTATATTGAGACTGCAATTAAAAATGTATTACTGCTGTAAATGCTTTAGTGATAAGTCTGAAGTTGAGAGTGATAACAACATTATTGATACACCCAAGATAATTGATACTGGGGCTCATAATTGATGACATGCAGATACAGTGCTGTCCAAATCTCTTGAGGGCAATGGTGGCCTAAAGGTTAAAAAAAGCGAGCTTGGGATCAGGAGGTCGTAGGTTCAATCCCCAGACTGTCAGGATAAAAGCTGTGTGGGAAAAGTGAAAGAGTAGCACACTGTGGTCCCCTTGAGCAAGGCACCTTAACCCCAACGGCTCCAGTGCAGCTTCTCAGTGGCCAGTAGATCAGACTGTGGTTGGACTGGGAAGCTTCCAGGTATGAATGGGGAGCTGTGGGAATGTGACAGGTCGTCATTGCAAATGAGAAATAGTTCCTCAATCAACTTACCTGGATAAATAAAGGTTAAAAAAATCAATAATCACATTCTTATACAACATCCATGAGGTATTTACTGCACTTATCTTTGCTCTCTTTTTATTCCAGCTTACCATCAACTTTCCAGTATTAGTCAACTGATATGTTTGCCTTATGCGTGTCCCTCTCCATCCCACTCATTGGACCTGAACTCCCTGTTCTGAGCCAATGGGAGGACAACATTCACACCGTGCCTCTAAAGTCCTGTGTGCATTTGTTTCTCCTCCTCTGTAACCCAGCTGTGTCTCTCTGTGACACGGTTAACGTTCTGAGTTAACCCTCCTTCAACTCCCCCATCTCTGACTGCTCAACCTTTGTGTCTGTGGGAATCTTTGAACCTGACCGTCCTTGTTTACTTTCCCGTACGAGGCATCGACTGCGCTTCATACAAATCCCTCTATTACTGTAATCAGACAAGATAGATATAGGCTTGTGACCAAAACAAGTTCCTTCCTGAGACTATTTAGCAGAGGCACCGTGGCTCCGTCCGGCACTTATCACCGACCAAGACGATTGTGATTGGTTTAAAGAAATTCCAATTAATCAGAGCACTTTTTTCTCCCATCCCGGAGTGCTGTGTGGACTAGCCAGACCCTCCTCCGCAGAGCTGTGGAGGAAGGTCTGGCAATGCGAGACTAAGGGGAGGCAGACTAAGTACTGAAAAAAAACAACAACATACGTTTGTGGGCCGAGTCACTGAAAAGAAAGACGTAAATCTACCTGGCACGTGTTTGTGTGGTGAGGGTCGCTGACATGCGAGCAGCACCACACCTCTGCTCAGCTGTGTTTTTATCTTTACCCTTACGTCAGAGTGCCTAAACAAGGCTGTGTGCAAAATGTGTGATGTTGAACACAACAAGAGCAGGATGTCTGCCAGCAAAAAAAAAAAAAAATGGCCAAGGCCACTCACAAAGTGTCTCACTAACAACAGGGCAGAGCAGACAGATAATAATCCCAGGACACGGTGACCTGCCCAAAACACTGTGAAAGTTCACCTTCCCCTAAGTACTCATTAACAGCAGCACACTCGTGCCAGAACATGTCTGGATGTATACATGATGAGGTCACTGGCATCCATGCAGCTTTTACTCTACCTGTACACTCCCGGCTGTTAAGGGAACTTTTTGCCACAAGGATACTTTGCATACTTTGAGGGCCTTTAATATGTGAATGTGTATAAATGAAGTCTTGCATCATATGTTTAGATAAAAGTAGTTTCATATTTCTGTTTGTCTTTAACAAACACCATTTCCCATGAGCCCAAGACCGGAGAGCAGCAGGACAGGAGAGGAGGAGTGAACGCCGTAAAGACAGCAGTTTGCTGATAGCAGAGATTTCAACTTTAAAAATAGCTGTCGAAGAAAGTTTTAGTCAATTTTATAGATATGGACGACACCAACTTACGATGATATACCGTGCTGCGCTGGTAAATGTTCATAGGAGCTGTTTTGTTCTGCACTCACAACGTAATCATTGTTTAACTGTTAAAATCATTGTTTAACTGTTATTAAGGCCCTGACACACCAACCCGACCGGCAGCAGAAAGCCAGTCGGACTGATCAGTCTCCCAGAGTCGGTCCAAAAAGTTCCTCAGAACACACCGAAGAGACGCCGATTTGAGTGTAAGTTCTGCACGTGTGCGAGAAGTAATACGTCTCCATAACAGCAGGCGGCGCTAATCTGGATTGTCACATAATGTTGTAGTGTGTGTGTAATAGTGTGTGTAGTGTTGCAGTGGATGCCGAATCACCTTAGAGCATGGAAGGTAAACCTCAGGGACACACTTCTAACCTTTTTTTCATAATATAATAATAATATATTTTTCCCTCCCATCTTCAACAGAACATTACAGAACAGAGACGTGTTTGTCACAAACAACAGACTATAATTTGTACATTACAGAACATAAAAGTTGACCTTGATTTTACCTTTTGGGCAACGACCATACATTTTAACATTTTCCTGGGTTAATTGAGCTGAAACAGTGGTTTGTTTGCATACCCCCTGATATCTACTACAGAGACTCAGTGTCACCTATAGGGGCCTTGCGGCGTGGACACAAAATGACTTTTGTCTGTGTGTTTAGTGTGTCTGTCTGAGTTTGTGTAAGTGAACCTGTGAGCATGTTTGCATAATCTGTTTGACTATAGAGTGCACATAGAATAGGTTGAATAAAAAGATTACAGGTCAGTGATCATCTGAAATGCAATCCTTTATTATAACCACAATTAGACCCATTGTAATATTGACTGATTAGACCTGCAGCTAATGCTACAGACTGCATTTAATAAAGAGTTCATTCCAATTCATTCAGACTGAATGTTAAACGTTTCTTGTTGACAGTCAACATACTGTAGCAGATATATCTGTCTCTCTGCATAGCTGTAGAGTCTAAACATGTTTTTTCTGGCTACCTGGGAAGTGATTGTTGACTTCAGGACCCTCTTTCGTGTTAACATAGAGATTCATGTTTTTTGGGCTCAGTAAGTAAAGCGTGCGCCCTTATGTAGAGGTTTATTCATCGACGCAGATGTGTGGCAATTTCCTGCATGTCTTCCCCCTCTCGGTCTCCCTCATTTAATATCTAAGCTGTCCCAATGATTAAAGGTGTAAATGCCCAAAAAAATATCTCAAAAAAAAGAAGAAAGATTCATGTTTTAGAAAAAAATCCCCTAAAACCAAAGATCTTAGTATCTCAAGAGGAGGGTGTTGGTTATTCAAAAAGCTGTAAAAGATCTCAAGCGTGTGTACATCAGCGCTGTGTCATACTGAGTCAACCCCTAAAACTGCTATAATTGCAAGTTGGTCAACAGGGTGCAAAACACATGTTGCAGTACAGGCTGACTGTTCCACTGGGCTTCTTACACACGGATACACTTGAAAGAGCAAAACAACACAAGGAAGGATAACATGACCTTGTGACAGTGTGAACTCCATGTACAGGCGTCTGTCTTGTAGTACAGTATGCACCACAAAGTCACTTCACACCAGCTGACAAGATTCTTCAAATGTCATAAAACTGAGGTCCCATAACCACCCTGGTTACCAGAAAAAAATCAAAAACCCATGCGATTGAGTAAAAGGTTTTATTAGTGAGAGTTTATTGTTCTAACACGAGCAAACTGTTTTATTGGGCCTGCTGATAAAAACTTAAAGCAAATGAATAAACAAGAGAGCAGCTAATGGCTTACAGAAGATACAGTCCTGTTAAGTTATGATTCTGTCACTGAACTCATGTCACACATCTCGTTTATGCCCTAGATAGAACATGTCCTTATATAACGTAGCGTTAACGTCTGCCCATTAAAGGAACACGCCGACTTATTGGGACTTAGCTTTTTCCCCCAGAGATAGACAAGTCCATACATACCCTTCTCATCTCCGTGCATGTCGTAACTGTCTGACGCACCCACCGGTAGCTTAGCCTAGCAAAGATCCTGGAGGTAACCGGCTCCAACTAGCCTAGCTTAGAACAGATCCTGGAGGTAACCGGCTCCAACTAGCCTAGCTTAGCACAGATCCTGGAGGTAACCGGCTCCATCTAGCCTAGCTTAGCACAGATCCTGGAGGTAACCGGCTCCATCTAGCCTAGCTTAGCACAGATCCTGGAGGTAACCGGCTCCAACTAGCCTAGCTTAGCACAGATCCTGG
Source organism: Gymnocephalus cernua (assembly GCA_023631565.1). Classification (NCBI taxonomy): domain Eukaryota; kingdom Metazoa; phylum Chordata; class Actinopteri; order Perciformes; family Percidae; genus Gymnocephalus; species Gymnocephalus cernua. The sequence continues at coordinate 2,389,958 of CM042444.1, read as the reverse complement.
AGGTAACCAGCTCCAACTAGCCTACTGCTCTGAATAAGTGACAAAATAACGCCAACATGTTCCTATTTACATGTTGTGATTTGTATAGTCACAGCGTGTACAAATAACAAGGTCACATGACACACAGCCATCTTCTAACCGTATATAAACTGGGAACTATATTCTCAGAAGGCAAAGCACTGCTACTTGGGCGGAGTGATATGCTTGCAGCACCTGAGAAGCCCAGAGAAGAGTAGCTAGGCTAAGCTACTGGTGGGGCTGTCAGACAGAGTTACGACACACACGGAGATGAGAAGGGTATGTATCGATTTGTCTAACTCTGGGGGTGACGGTGAATAAGCTAAAGTCCCAATAAGTCGGCGTGTTCCTTTAAAAGATCAAGGCCTAAAATACTATATATATATTATATACAGACAGTACATGCTAATGTGTTCCTTAGGCTGCTGGCGTAGGCCTACATATTAAGTCTGGTAAAGGGCAAAGATTGTAAAGATGTCTTAAGGTTGTAAACTTGTGACTGTTGTCTGAGGCTGTAATAAAATGAAATGGGTATGGTCAGTGCTGAATGAAAGCTTTGTATCATCTTTAAATCACTTAATTCATGGACATGATTTAGCATTTTACAATGAGAGCATTTCATAAGTCCAGGAGGTCAAAGAAAAATATAATCTTTCAGTTAGAATACATTTCAAATCAAACTGCAGACAGGTTTTGGTGACGGGGTTATGTTTATTTCTGAATTATTGGTGCAGTTATCTTGTCATTAAATGATACACGTGATGGAACCCAGAGATAAAGTTTCTTGATAATGGAAGTAAACTTTGAACGCCCATATGACGTGAAGTGTTATTATTTTGCGTGCTTGTCACAGGACTTATCTGCCTCTCATACACTGGGAACACGCATCTTGTTTTAAGAACTGTGGTAGTAAAATCACTGATGTACCAGGAATTTAGATATTGCACCACCAGCCAGTGACATGCCCATAGAAATTAAAAAAAAAACATTATATGGGCATGTCCTTGCTCATCCCACAGCATTTCCTCTCTGGTTTATACACTTTGCAGCTCAGACAAGCCGCTACAGGAGAAGAGAGCGCAACATAACCAACCTGTGGCATTTACTCAGCAGCTCTGCTCACCTGTATCAACCTTTCCCAGACTGCCTTTTGGAGGGAATGCTTAAAACCGGGGCAATGAATCCATTAACCCAATCTAACAACTATAAGGAACTTGACCAGACTTGTCACAGGAGACCTTGTGATAATGAAAATTAATTTTTAATGGGTCAATATTGATGTTTGAAAAGCATACTTAAGAGCAGCACCTTATCCTTATCAGATTTTCCTTAGGAGCACATGTGTGAAATGACATGATTTTTCCACTGCATATTGTTGAAGGAAATGGCACAGCCTGGTTTTCGGGTAAATCTGTCAGTACTTCATACACTGACCTTTTTGTCCTGTTAACACTTGTCCTACAACTGACCAGAATTTATGGATTAACGTGATACTGTAAAATTCTAAATCCCATTTTAGTTGGACCTCATCATTGCCATTTAACATAATTTTCAACATCTTAGACTTTAGAGGCTGAAGTAGCCTAACGAGAAACTTCTGTAATGTCAATACAATAAAAATGGACCTACATAACGAAGTTCCTTCACTGCTGGCTACAAGTTAGCAATCAAACACAACAAAGGCTGTCACTTGAATGGCGTTTTGAGCTACATAGATAATTACAACTTTGCCGGATCCGGATCCCTTGGCGTTATGCTGTAAACCGTTTAAATCTGAGCATGCGCAACTCACATCTGCACTCGACTCACATCGGGTAGTGACAACGTAATGGCGCATTGCATGCAACTTTGTTTACATTCATTTTCACATGCTTATTAGTACTCCCTGTTGACGAGTTAATGGATCCTGTTGAGTAAAATCTGTGGAGTGCTGCTTTAAGATCCGCTAAAACAGCATTTGTTTATGGTAGACTAGGAGATCATGAATATCTAAAGGCCTCAAGCCCCTGCTTCCTCTCTTGTGAAACCACCTGGTACTTTCATGCTGCTCAGTGTGATACCAGAAAACAAAGCCCAATGTTAATCATCTTAGGCTACATCCACACTACTACATTTTCGCTTAAAAACGCATATCTTTTGCCACTACGCCTCACGTCCAGACTACTCCGGAGTTCTCGAGCGCCTAAAACGGAGACATATGGAAATGCTGCTGAGCCCGTTTTGCTTTGCAGTCTGGAAGGGCCTAGTCTCGCATTCCCAGACCTTCTGAGTCTGGGAATGCGAGAGGCTGGTCTGGCTAGTTCACACAGCATTCCGGGATGGGAGAAAAACATGCTCTGGTTAATTGTCTTTTCTTTAAACCAGTCACAATCGTCTTGGGCGGCGCTAAGCATCAGACGGAGCCACAGTGCCTCTGATAAATAGCCTCGGGAAGGAGCTTGTTTAGGTGGAACACGTGAATGTTCAAAAGTAGTTTTAGTCGTGCAACAGAAAACTCCGATTGGACAGATAGTCTAGCTAGCTGTCTGGATTTACCCTGCAGAGATCTGAGGAGCAGTTAACCAGAGTCCTCACAAATCAGCCGGAGGTTAAAATTAAGGTAACGGACATCCGGCCGAAAAGAGTGTCATCCGGAGGAATTTCCAGCGGCAACAGAGCAATCCCGGAAGTGGAACGTCGTGGATATAGACAAGGAAGGGCACAAACGGAGACCTTTGGAAATCATGATGAACGTCAGTCAGTCTTATCGGTTAGGTAGGTATACATACCTTTCAGTAACAGTTCCACCTCGTCATCGGTCCAAGCTGATAAATCCCTGGTTTTAATTTTTGCCATTGTTGTTCTTTCTCCAAAGTATTTCCTATATATTCAACTTATACAGCCATGACTTACAACTGCAGAGTCAGACCACCTGCTTCCTCTTTACCCCCGGCACGCACATGCCCAGTGTATGAATGGTCATGTGATATGCGTTGTCGGACGTGTTAATATGGACAGAGATTAGTTCTGATACGGTGTGGACGGAGATCGTTTTTGTTTCATAACATTGTTTAAAAATGAAAATGTAGTAGTGTGGACGTACCCTAAGTGAGCAGCACTCTCAGAATGAATTTGTCAGTTTGTATCATTAATGTCACGAAGGTTACTAACATAGAGATTGTCTCACCACATTCGACTATAATTGAGTATGGGTTCTGCATTACAGTTGTAGACAGTATACTGGTTAGTGCCACCTGAAAACGCTGTGGGACCAATGGTTGGTATTTTGTTGAAATTTAATCCGATTTGTCCTCATTGACAGGGATTGTGTTGCGCAGTTGCACACAAAGCAGAGCCAAGAGACAAAACGCTGCCAAAGTGCGTGCTTGATATGCAGGACCAAAGATAACAAGCTTTAAATGCAAAGTATTTAAATGGTTTTACTATTCCTGTAGCATAAAATCATTTATTGCAACAAATTGCTGTCTCCAAAGGTAGTCAGCTCGAGACAACGAAACATGCTATTAGCAGTAACATTATTGTAAGCTTATACAGTTTTACTACATTCAGAGTGGGATCTTTTAAAGGATTCAGGATTTGCATAGTGAACAACAGGTTTTGCAGTTTAGACCTCCACAGTGCAATAACTGACAATCTTCAGCAGTGAAATTAGTGCAGCACCTTGCCCTGAAATTGTCTATAATTTATGTTTGACTCAATGTCATTGCTATAACCTGCCTTCTAGCATTTTAAAAACATATGCCTATCCGTGAACTTTTTAAACAGCTACGTTTCTGCTTTCTTCTTTTGCACTAGTGCATAATGTACTTTAAAGAGAGACACAGATAAAAGAGACTGTTAATGCTATTCATTATGATTGAAATGTCCTGTTGAACCATAAGAAATTATATCAGTGTGTGTGTTCAAATAAACCAGTCTATGACAGTTTTTTTTTTCCTTTTTGACAGAGAGCATGGACTAGAAAATGACTTAAACTGATTCTGTCTTTGGGTCCTCTGACTTGGGAAGTTTGGGAACACATACTATCAAGATGCATGCTCAAATAAACACATACCAACAAGACACAAATTAGCTGGCTGATTGTGCAGGTTTCCTTCCCACCGAGAAGCTCGGAAAAAAACACAACATAAACATAAAACAATGGGACTAGGAAACGGTTCTTCAGTCGTTCGATGTGCTCAAATCACTGTACACACCTACACGCGCTAAAAATAATCCTTTACAAAGGGATGGCATACAACATTACTTAACAAACAGGAAGCACATACTATAAACACTAGAGAAACTACTGAATGGCTATTTAAATAATGGGTATTCACTAATCACAGGCTTCTTTTTAAGTGACAATTGGCCAATTATGAAACTTACTACAGCATCAATTATTCATTGCAATAGTAATAATAAGATGTGCAATTGTATTGCTACCATAGACAGTGAAATAAATGGACAAAGCAACGCCATAGACTTTGACGGAGACCAGTGAAGTCTATTAGAAGAACTTTCCCGGTGATGGCTGAGCGTTACTGCGCAGCCTCAAACTGAGCTTGATGACGTAGATGTGACGTGAGCAACGTGTCTGAACGTTGTAAGTCCTCTGGTGGCTGTGCCAAGAGAAATCTGTTTGTTCGTGGATAAATGTTACTTCATATGAATTCCCTTGCCACATACCGAAGTATTTCCAATCCATCAAAATGAAATATTTTGTTTCGATGCTTTCATGGACTCTCTATTGGCTTCTCAGTTGACCGTATGCCTCCACGTCCCCCCGATTGTCTGCAAGCTTCTCCTGACTATACGATAATTTCTCTACTGTGCGAGAGAAAGTTGCGTGGTTATGACACAATCATTAGCCTATTTTTATAAAAACGTCTGCTACGGAGCCATAACGTGAGGTACAAGGTAACGGAGCCTTTTATACATCGTCGTGTTTCTTTAGAAATAAACAACGGACAAATAAAGTCTTTAAACGCTTCAGATGTGAAGTTATTGGCTGTCAAAGTGACGCCAAAATGAATGGCAGTCAATGGGATGCTAACGGAAGGTGATGGCTTGTTAGCCTCAGAATGTCCCCATAGGAGGTACGCTTTCCGGATGCTCGCTGACCCCCTTGATTGCTACCTGTAAGGTCAGAGGTCAGTCCAAGCTACTGAACAGCACCACCTTAGCTGTCTGATCTAACATTAGCAGGGCAGATGCTCATCATGTTGAACGCGAGTAACCTGATTGGGTAATACTCTGATAAAAAAACATGGCTTGTCGCTGACCCAGAAATGCTGCAGATAGGTTTTCAATGTGAAATTAATACACAGCTCTCCAAATGCCCCAAATTAGACCTTTTCAATGCATTTCAAACTAGAGAAGGATTATTTTCACGGAGGTAAGTTTTTGTCATGTTCTCACTTTGCTACAATGTGACTTTTGCACAATTTGCTGCAATTGAACACTATATCAGTGCTATAGTCTTGTCTAGTAGGACAGTTGTGTGTTTGTGTGCTACCTAATAAATAAGATGGTAACTGAAATAAGCACATCACACATTCTTGCTTCAAGATAACACTCCAATGACGACTGCGATGACCATGAAAGACATTGAGGAGGACTTTGGTTTTGATATAAAACATTCAAGCATTGCAACAATTTTCATCATTCTTGCCCGGTAATGCTGGCTGCAGGTCAAAGTCTGAGTAGAAAGCTCTGGGCTTTCCAAGATTTCCGAAAAAGATTCTGTCCTCTTGAGACTTCTGGTCACCAAATAAAACATTGTGTTAATGCATCCACAGTGGATACTGTGTTATCTGATGCGGCTCTTCTTGTCTTATCTGGCCTGCCTGAAACTCCGGACGTCCCCTTGTGTCCCAAAGGGATTTTCACCAGACCACCATGGTGGCCTTCACCAGCTCAGTATGTGGCACATCTGGACATCTGCCGATATTTAGACTTAGACTACTTAGACTGCATAAATTGACAGCACAAAGGGATCAACGGGACGACATTTAGAAAAGATACATCTCTTTAGATTCATGGGAGAACAATCCTGACGTCAAAATCAGTGGGCTGCATGTTTTCTCTTATCTCTTCACTTTGTTGTAACATGTTAAAAACTAAACTTATACTCCCTAAGATAGTTAAGTAATGTACATTTGATTCACATGGCTATAGTATAAAATCATTATGTACTAACCCAAATAATGAGTGTTAAGTTATATACAGTAATAGAGGAAACTATTTCCTGGTTGCATTGTGCCGTGATTTTACCCTATAGGTGAGACGGCCAGGTTTCACATTGGGTGATGATACTACAAATGAGTAAATATTTTTATGTAACAATGTGTGTATGTCAGGACCTTGTGCTAAGCGTCTCACTGTTCATCTCTGATCTCCGTCTCACTACAGAGACACCAGCAGATCTGCCTCCCAGCGCTCCTGACACCAGCACACAGCAGAGTCAGCTGATTTAAAAAGTGCACGCCTTTACATAACTCTATGCGGGCATTTTTTTTATCTGTTTGCGCAACATTGCATATTGGTGTTGAATAAGCATGTCTTAATTACAATATATATTTGAAGGCAGTTCCCCTGATATGCTTTCTTGCCAAGAGTGAGATGATAAGATCAACGCTCTGATCTGAAGCCAGTAGCTGGTTAGTTACCTTAGCAAAAAAAATGGAAACAGGTAACACAATCCGCCTGTAAGACTGCAGGCCCTGCAGCGGTTAGCGCAAGGTGTGGTGGTCTCTCTCTCTCTCTCTCTCTCTCTCTCTCTCTCTCTCTGTCTGTCTCTCTCTCTCTCTCTCTCTCTCTCTCCAGCCGGCTGAGGCAGATGGCCGCCCACCTAGAGCCCGATTCTGTTTGAGGTTGTTGCCTGTCAAAAAAGGAAGTAAAAAAGTGTATAACAGGAAGTTTTCTTCCTTCCTTTTTTCCTGGCCACTGTTGCACCCAATGCATTGCTCTTGGAGGAATTGTTAGGTCTCTGTAAATTAAATGAAGTGTGGTCTAGACCGATCTACCTGAAAAGTGTCCTGAAATAATGTCTGTTATGATTTGACACTATAAATAAAATGTTATTGAAATGTAAATAAATGTGCAGAAGATGACGTAACAGTCTAAAGAGCCAGCAGGAATGAAAGGAGGATCTTATCATGAACACATAAAATGACTGTTTTGAGTTTAACCTAAATATTTTAATAATCTTGTGTATAATTCGTTAGACTGTGCTGGCATGTTAAAGCAGGCTACCTCTGACTATTAACAATAAAAGGTGTTTTTTTGTTGTTTTACTGTGGGAAATCCAACAAACTCTAAGCTACTCTCCCAAATGTTTTAACATCTTTCATTCCATTTTTTTTTAAGAACAGGTTAACACTTGCACTAACACAACCTGCAGAGCTAGTAACTCTTAGTTTCAGTTGCCACTTACTCCTGTGAACATTTAGCTTTTATACAGTTCAACATGCATGTCGGACATCAGCAGTGAAGTCATCTGCCTTTAATTAAATGCCATTGTGTAAAATAAACAGCAAAATTGGGTTATTTCCTGACAAGAGAAAGCAAAGTACCACAGAAATATGTGGGAGTGCAATTGTCTGAAAATGACACACACACACAAACACACAAACAAACACACACACACACACACACACACACACACACACACACACACACACACACACACACACACACACACACACACACACACAGGATAAAACGACCTTGGGCAAGTTCACCAGTAACCATGATGCAATGCCTTGTTGTAATGCCTTGTTGTAATGCCTTGTTGTAATGCCTTGTTGTAATGCCTTGTTGTAATGTCTTGTTGTCTTGCATGCCATGAATTATCTTGTGACAGCAATGATTTTGGAAGTGCACATCAATACATCAATATGATGTTACTTTTCTCACACTCCAATGCAATCTAATGCAAATTGCATGCAGTGTCCCACTCTGTGGGCTACTTTGATTCACAGGAATGATAATAATTTCTTTATTTGATCTTTGCTCCTCACATCAGCTAAAAGACTACAGAAGGCAGCACATAAGCAACCAATTGAGCAGTTGAGTTCTGGGACTTTGACACAGGTTTACCTTAGGTGCATGTCCTTCTACAACTAATCACCATATTCATCCATATCCATATTGATGAGCCCTATCTCACCAAACACCTTAAAGAGATATTAAGGCTACTTGTTCATACGTGTGTGGGCAATTTCCTTTTCCTGTCTGTGGTGGCATTCTCTGTAGTTATGACATCAATTAGCATATGTGCATATAAAGTCTCACAATGACTCACTATGACCGCACGCAGATTAATTCTAATGATAAAACCTACATGTTTTGCAGGGAGATGGAGATTCAGTGGCACTGCTAAACTCAAATTCTGCTCATTTACATAATAACAATAAACAACATAAATGAAAAAGAAATCTGTCTGGAGTTTTGAAGCTAGAAAAGCAAAGCAAACCCTAATTTTGTTAGCAGATATTAGGTTGTTACTTGTATGCATTAATTTACACTATCATCTGCTGAAAAAAACAATGGTTGGGTTTAACAGTTCTTAGACAAATGTCAAAAAGTAATAGACAAAATTACTTTTTATTCTGCCCAAAGTGATTTTAGGACTAAACAACTTAGTTTTGTACTTTTGTTTGTACCAAATTCCTAAAAGCATTTTGGAAAAAAGTGAGAAACAGATCATCTTTGTGGAATTACAGTATATTAAATGTGTGGTCTGCTACAGTTTTACAAAAAAAGTTGTTGAAAATGTTCAGACACTTTCTAAAGTTGTGTGTTAAACAGCGCTGTAAGTTACACCTGTAACCAAAAAAAACGGAACAACAAACTTGATCGAGTAGGTGACCCCCCTCCTTGTTTCCTGGGCGGATCTTCGTTGCTCTCCTCCACCCCCCTGCTGAGGGCTCGGACTTCAGCAGGCACTATTTCTCTGGCTGCGCACGTGGAGACGACAATACTATATTGCAGCTGCTGTTCCGCGCGCGCTCAGCCCCGCTTTATGACTGCTTTTACCCTGTTACGCCTCGAGCCCAATGCTGCCAGCAGCGGCGCGTTTCATGCATTTTTTAGACCCCTCGCGCGGAAGAAGAAACGTTTCGTAAACGAGAAGACTCGCTGAGAATGAGTCCCGCATAACTCCGGGTATTGTTGTCATCTACCCCTCCTTTTCCCTGTCCCGCGCTCTCCTAGTTGAGTCATTGTACATAAGTATGGTAGATAAAGGCCCCTTGTTGACTTCTGCCATTATTTTTTACCTGTCCATTGGGGCAGCAATCTTTCAAGTCCTGGAGGAGCCTAATTGGAAGCTGGCTGCCACGCAGTATAATGACCAGAAGGATAAAATACTTAAGGACTATCCCTGTCTGACCAAGGATGATTTGGACAGAATATTAGAGGTATGCACACGTTCTTAAATTGAATTTTATGTTTATTGACTTTGTGAAATACATACTGTAAACCAGTCAACCGCTGCGTGCCTTTATTGGCAGTCCAAAGTGAATAATCACTGTTAAAATATGGAATTGCTGCTGTTATTTCTGACTTGAAAGTGTTGACACATGAGGGCTAAATGAGCCTCAGCTGATATGTAAGCTTTCTAACGCAACTGTCTTTGCTGGGGTGCTTGTGTCCGTGCATAAAGATAATTATTAGCCTATTTTACCACCTGATGCAGTTCATTGGCTGTTGTAAAGATGCCATACAGTCTGTCTGGAGCAGTGATTATGATACTGGGGGGAGGGGGGTGGACAGTCTGTAACATCAGCCATTAACAGCTGTAGGCCATGGTGTTCCATTGACAATTTCTTGTAAAAAAGACAATTCCTTAACCAGTAGTAAAGCTGGTGCCATTGACCTCTGGTATTACCTGTGATGTCACAGGTGTTTGCCCCATGACATGTTGTTTGTTCACTTTCTTGATATGTGGAGGGTTTATGACCTTGATTCTATAACGAGAAGATATGATCAAATCCTTCACTGAAGAAGAAGAAGAGTGCAGAAAGAAGGCTTGGTTTACGTGTTTGCAGTGTCAACAGCAGTGCAACGTGGTAACACTGACAGGGGATCAGGACTTGTGTGTGTGTGTGTGTGTGTGTGTGTGGGGGGGTTACTTGCAAGTATAACCAGAAACATGTCTCAACCTGTCCCCCTTTTTGGGCCCATGTCAGTATTAGGGAGATTTATTATCCCACCATCCCCCCTTCTGCTTCCTTCTGCTTTTTGTGTTTGGGGGGGGGGGGGGGGGGGGATGAAAGGGATATGCCCATGAACCCCCCCCCCCCCCCCCCCCCCCCATTTGTAACATCTTCTAACAACCAAATCTCTGCAGTGGCCAAATCTGCTTCTTAATGTATTCAGGAACATTATAGCTGAGAGATTTTGGACATTTTCTTTTGGTAGTTGAACGCTGGCAGCTGAGAGCCGTGATTTGGATGAACTCAGAGTGGCCGCTCAACTGAAACGCTTCCTGCTTCTGTGTGCGCTCTCTGTGGGACAAAGGCCATATATAATGTCATCTTCGGGGTTTCAAGGCACTTTCAAAAGAGAGGCTAATAAAAAAAACACATGTTTGACTTTTGAACCCTTTCCCCAGTTGCACGGGCATGTGTCCTGTCATCTTATCGTTCTAGATGTGGAGTTAACCACTTTTTTCCTCTGTTGGCGCTTGCCTAGACACCTGCTGCAAACGCTTTGGAAACAGTATATTAAAACGGATAAACATGCAGTATAAGTTTCCTTTATCCACTTCATTTGTGTCAGGAGCAGAGATTCTCTAAGGTTTCCATTGTGGAAACTTTGCACAGCTTGTTAACAATTACAATATAAAAGCAGGCTTAACAAGAGAAGGCGACACTCTTCTTGTAAAAAAAAAAAAAAAAAAAAGCAAGTCTTCTCTGTTTTATTAACAAGGAGTTTACTATTAACTATAGGACCCTTGAAGTGGTCATGGTTTACAGAGTGGATTTTATGGCCCATCAATGTTGGCTCTTGAGAAGCTGTTATAAAAGTTCAGTGAGGGGGGGTGGCTGCATGTTATCTCTACTGCAAATGATTTGGTCGTAGCATGAAGTGTAAGCAGCGTGCTCTGTGTTTCAGCGTTGCCCAAAAGAACTGTGGGCATAGACAGGAGAAGAATGCATTCTGAAGTTGACAGCATTGCACATACTTTTTGAAACTATACTTGAATGCATGCATGTATATATCAGTCATTAAAGTAGTGCATGTTTTCATATCTCCTTCTAATTTTCTCAGTTTTGCTTGCAACATTACAGCTCCCAAACCTTCACATTTAGTAATTATTTATACTCATTTAAAAAACATAGGAATTACAAATTGTATGTATTCTCTTGGAATAATAGTTGCAGAGATTAAGTTACAGATAACAATGAATGTTTCTCACTATAACAGTCAGGGTGACCTTAAGGAAATACCCTTTCACACACAACTTGTCATTGTTTATGTAATTAATTAGCAGCATGTAAATATGAATTTCATGCTTCAAAACTAGGGCTGCTTATCATCAATTTAATTGTTTAGTCCATGAAATAATAATAAAATATTATGAAGAAATGGCATTCACAATTTCTTAAAGCCCACAGCGATGACCAACCATCCAAAACCAGTCCAGAGACATTGAGTTGACTACTGTTTACTGTCTATGACAAAGAATACTAGCAAATCCTCACATTTGAGTTAGTGTTGCATTGCCGGACCTTTGTCCACAGCACTGTGTCAGCGGCAGCCCTCAGTGGTCCGCCTTTCTATTCTGGGATAGGGGGAAAAATGCTCTGACTTGTTTGTATTTCTTTAAACCAATCACAACCGTGGGTGACGTTCAGCCACGGATGCATCGCACGCCGAATGTCCGGCTTTATCCCAGCAGTGTACATCCGTTGACCCAGACTAGTGAATGGTTGACATTTTTGGCTGATAAATGACTGAAACAATTAATCGGTTATACATTTTAAAGCTCTAATATAAAGTTTTGTATTAAAAGTAATTTATTATTACAAATATTACAAATAAAAAACATCAAATAACCTCAAATTCATCTATATTCCTATATTCCATAAACGTTGAGCTCATACATAGCATGACATATCATTGGATATGTATAAAATTAGGGTTTGCCTTTATTTTTCTCAGTCTAGAACACTAAGGTCAAGAGTTGACTGTAATGAGTCAAAACTGTAAATGCAAATTTTAAATGTGCCTTTCCTCGGTGCAGCTTTGTTTTGCACTTGTTGCGTTTTGACTCGGCAGAAGAGTATCCCCCTTTTATTTGATTTCGTTTTTTTCCATGGCAGTCTCGTCTTGATTATGTTTGTGTAGCCAAATAGGAAGTTTGCAAAAACTGCTCAACACACTGCTGCCACATGCATGAAGTGAAACATGGCCCCTCGTCAGAATGAAAAGGCACAATGAAGAAGCGCTCTGTTTTCAGGAATAGCTGACTTTGTCATGTGCCTATGGTGCTGTCTAGAGCCGCTGGCTTGCAATAGCCAAGTCTTTCTTCCCCTTTTTACAAGGAAGAATTACACTGAAGGTAGCATTGTATTTTAAAGGGCATCTCTTTATTCGCCTTGTATGCCTAATTTGATTAACTTCAGATCCAGAGGGCTACACGTGCCATATGTTGCCTGTACAATGTGAGAATTAATTTACGTCGGCATACCAGTTGTAACCAATCTACACTGTCCTGGAGGTTGACCTGGTTTAGCAATGATCCTGCAAAGTTTATCAGCCCAACAAAGAAAAATGAGGAATAAATAAAAATGCCATATGTTGTGTTAATGAAGTACGGTTTTCAATCTAATGCAGTTTTAACAGCCTTGTTTAAATCAGCCATTCACTAATCTGTACATGGTGTAATATGCTCAGATGAAAGCTGTAAGAATCCTTTCACTGTCTGCAAATTGTCCAGCTTGCCTTTTTGTGTCTTTACCAAATATAGAAAAAGCTGTAAAATGGACATAAGTTGTCTGTACTTTGTGGGCTATAAGTGCATTAATCAGTATCAGTTTCATTATATTTAATTTGTGAAGACAAGATTGGTTTGTGCATTGGAGAAAATAAATCCCATAATGATTGATCTTTTGATTAGTGTGCACAGTGAAATCTCTGCATTGTTTCTCGAACGCTTTTGTTTGCAACACATCCACTTCTGTATAAGAATTAATACGTAATGACACGGAAGAGCTCGAGTGAATTCATTGTAAGGTGGTCAATCCTGCCCAGAAGTGAGCAGCTGTTGTGCTCATGTGCTGGAAGTGGAAAAATACCTAGGAGCTGGACTGGTATGCTGGGTCAGCTGTCCCGATAACAGTTGGAGTTTGTCATTGTGGCTTTTACTTTCCTTTTGCTTATCAGAGTGAGCTAGCGGCAGATGCCTGCAGTTTGGCAATATTTTCAGTTCCTCAAGAGTAAAAAAAAAAAAAAAAGTCCTTTAGAGTGTGTATGGCACCACATTGTGATTTTAAAGTTAACTTAATGTATTTCATATCAAGCTTTTTTCACAACTTATGTGTAATCCTTTTATTATGAATGTGTGACTTTAATTAGAGGCAAAGATTGTTTATAGCTTAGCCGTTGATTTGTTTCAGTATAACCATATCCCAAAATATTTATGCTCAATCAAGTAAATTAGTATTGCTGTAATTATTGGTTTGTTTCAGTAAATATCATAAACATCCAATAGAAAAAAAAGGTCTTCAGAGATCTTTTGCAGAAATGTAAAAGCTTGTTCCTGCTTCCACGCTGCATGCGTTTTCTCTGATGCAGCTGACGGCTTATTAAGCTTATGGTTCGAAAAGGTTGCTGAGTGTAGGTGGCTGGGATTTCCATTGAGGTGTGTGTTGTATTTTGTGGCTTGACATTTAGGACAGTGCTGAGATATTACACCGCTTTGGTGAATACTTGATTGTGATTACGGCATTCTAGGGTCTTTTTATTTCTGTGTAGCAGAAAGCTACTTTGGACACAGTTTTTTGATCATAGATTCTGGAGGACCATTTTTATTTACTGTGTATTTGTTTGTACTTGTACTATGTACTGTTATTTAACTTTTGTAAAAGCAAGGACATCTTGCTGCTATGTTGTTATATCTTGCAAGTATGTAATAATGCAGTGTACCAACCACACTTGAGTGAGTCAGTGTTATGCTAATCATTAATGAGCGTTCCCACCTGATTTCATTTTAATCAGGAGAGACAAGTGAATGAAGTAAAGATGAATGTTTATTGTAATGGGTGATATGTGATATTTAGGTCTTGGTAGACGGTCTTTGCCGCTTAGACTCTACAGGAAGATTTGTAATGGAGGGGCGTCTGCCCTGAGCAGCAGCAGGATACATCCCCCCCATGAGTCCCAGGAGTCCAGACACTGGTGGTGGGGGCTGCTGATTCTGATCAAGCTGATGGAGATAATGAATCTGCGAAAGACTGGTGGTGGAGGCGAGGTTGAGGGGGCGCTTTGCCATTTGTGACAATTTGCACTGAAATGGCAGCTGACAGCAATATAGAGAACAGATTTTAAAAAGCCTAACAGCCGTGAACTTACCGCGCACATAACAGCAGCATGAATGCACTACAGGCAGAGAGAGAATCATATTTTAACAGAGGCAGCAGCAGAATCATAGGCTAACTGTACGTGCACACCACCGCCGACTTGAGCTTCAAAGTTACAGGAAGTCATTCATTTTCAATTGAAGTCGGCTTCTCTCAGCTGCAAAAAGCAGCAAATCCGTTGGCATCGCGTTTTGGGGCGTGTTGAGCGACCAGAGCGCCGAGCAGAAAGTTGAAGTTTGGTCAACTTTATGGTAATGATCTATGACGCAGTTCAGTGGCAAACAACGAGCAACCAATCGGAATATAGACGTCCTTCGCGCTGGCTGATTCCAGAGAACATACGATGTGAACTTTCGTTCCTACCAAAACATTAGTTCTGAGAAAATGGAGGAAAAGATCATCATCGCTGCTGCTGGACTCCCTATCATTTAAGATATGACTTTGTTTGCGTACAGGGACCAGTTAAAAAAAAAAAAAAGAGGCATGGGATAGTTGGTGTCTCCGGTGAGTTGGTGAGGTGCGTGATGTTTTTATTTAAGTACGTACAGTCTTCCTTGCTGGATGTGAACGTCCTGCCACGTCAGAGCGGCCAAAGCGTCAAAAGCTTCCCCCGTACGTTTTGACAAGCGTCCTTGACAGGGCGGCCAGTGCTTCTTTTGCAGCTCAAGTCGGCGGCGTTGTGTACATACAGTAACAACGTAGGTGTGTCACTAAGATATGGGATGGATGAGATCAGCTGATGTGAACAGCTGATAAGATAATTGACAGCCACGGACAGGACAGCAAGGATTAATGAGAATGCAGATATATAAATCTACAGGCCTAAGCATGCAAAGTATAGTCTTCCTGACTGAACTTATATTACAGCTTCCTTTAGTCCGGTGTGCCACATTGCAAAATGTAATTTTGGTGAACACCATTTATAGAGATTTATAAATGCAAACATTCTTTTAACCAAAATTGCCGGGTTATTTTGTTTGTGTGTTTTTTCAAGAATCAACTTTGACATTTACAGAACAAACATTGTTTTAGAGAAGCACTTTCTGCAAATGGTATTTCCTAAGCTCATGGTAGGTTTTCCAAAACTGTGTTAGGGTCTATTCAGCTCTTTACAAAACGTGATCCAGTCAATAATTTCCATGTGGGTACCCTGATATCCAGTTGTCTAGTGGTCAGGCTTGTAAAGAAGCCAGTTTAACAACCTCCTCCTAAGCTGGTTTGGGCTCAGTATGACACAAAGTCTCTTTTATCTTTGTGCCTCTTGACTTGTTCTCAGGGTTATTTGTGACCTGAGGTGACCATGAGTTGACCAGTAGTTGACTTTTTAACCTTTTATAAGAACCTTGCTCATTGCAAAGCCTGTTCAGTCATGTTTGACTATCTTTAGTTAGCCCAGTTAGTGCTTTATTAGTACCTTTTTTGTAACACAATGGTAGCAATACAGGATATTTCAACATTTGCATTATCAGTGAACATGTTAACATCTGCCTTTTTAAAGGTGCCATATTCTGCTCATTTTCAGGTTCATAATTGTATTTTAAGGTTGTACCAGAATATGTTTACATGGTTTAATATATTGTTGTTGTACAGCACATCTCTCTCTCACTGCTGCAGCTCCTCTTTTCACCTTGTGTTCAGGTCTCTGTTTTAGCTACAGAGTGAATCATCTTTCCTTCTGTACTATCTTTGATTCCACTCTGCACATGCTCAGTAGCTCAGATGGTAGATCATGTCAGTTAGCTCCACAGACAGTAAAAGAAAGGTTGTTTCTCCAACTTTGGTCAGTTACAAGGCAGGATTAGCCGGGAGACTTCTTCTAAAGGAGGGCGCACATGGAAGTACTTGGCTGTGTCTCAAACCGCCTACTTGCACACTTCACACACTTAGTTTTAAGTATATAGTGTAGATAACGAAAAAGTCAGTGCACTGAAAGTACCCGGATGACCCCCTAAAAAAAGTCAAAAAGTTCAGTGTAGAACGATGGACACTACGCACACTAAACCTGCGCCATCTTGACTACAAAGCGGAAAGGGGAGGGACCAGGGACGTCGACCGGCAGCTGATTGGACGAACGCGTCACGTGCATATTAGCTCTCGCAGATTTTACATCCGAGCTTAATGGCGGCCAGATGGCGGCTCGTTTGGAATACGATCTCGAATTTTACGAAAATAGTTCACCGAAACGTGTTTCTGAAGACATTTTAAGCGAGAAATAGGCCGTGCAGTTGCTGAATCTGTCTTCATTTCAGATCAACTAAGGTCAGTTTAGAAGATTTTCATCAGATTTTGAGAGGCGGCGAGCCGAGCCGACCGCTCGTCATTTCCGGTAAGTGCTTTATCATAAGTGTTCCATTTGGGACAATACTAACCATCGACAGTGGGCACTACGGCAGTAAGTGGTCAGTGTACATTAGCAGTGTACTGACCAAAGTAGGCGGTTTGAGACACAGCCCAACTTTTGGAGATTATGGTGAACTTGTGTGTGTTGTAGCAGTGCTTTGCCATTGAGAACAAGCTAGCATGCTAGCGCTAGCATGCTAACGGTTGTGTTTAGCCCGTTGTTTCGGCTAGTTACATAACAAGCCGTGCAGATTTTGACCAGCTCACCCAGAGACTGAAACCAGGAATCATTCAGAAACCGTATCTCACTTTTTTTTTTAAGTTTGTATGCAGGTTTTTTTCATAATATGGGCACTTTAAAGGTTATCTTCCTTGTCCTCTATATGAGTGATATACATTGAGGGCATGGTGCTCTCTCTGGTGATTTAGCTTGCACCCAGCCCTCATTGAATTCCTGTGAATCAGCATTTTGTACAAAATCTTTTTGTATGGACTGTGAACATGTACCCACATTAGGCTAGTATAAGGTGCAGAGCTAAGCACACACACACACACACACACCACAGACATGACTCACAAATAGAGCCCGACCGATAAAGGATTTTTAAGGCTGATATCGATACAAATATCTGGTGATTTAAAACTCAGATATTCCGATATATCAGCCGATATATATATATATATATATATATATATATATATATATATATATATATATATATATATATATATATATATATATATATATATATATATATATATTTTTTTTTTTTTTTTTTTTTTAAATCCAGAAACGCGTAATAAAACATAACCAGATTTCCCTAACATTAGTTATTTGTAGTTATTTATGAGTCCTCACTAAAATAATATAATGCAGTTTAAAAATAAACTTGTTTGTTTTATTGTCACAACAGAACAGAGGAACATCAAAATATATTAAAGTTCTGATAAATAAAATGTATAAAAATACAAACTTAAGATCTGAAACTTAGAGTTCTTTGAACAAAAACACAAAAACAACACAAATCAAAGTGGGACGTTGTAGAGCGCCGCCTGGTGGACAAACTATGCAACGCCAACACTCATAACATGGTTGAAGGGTGTTTCATCTGTTTTTATTTTATTTTTTAAAATATTCATTTGTCGGCCATTATAAATGCCGATACTGATAGTTTGGAAAATGCCTAATATCGGCCGATAATATCGGCCTGCCGATATATCGGTCGGGCTCTACTCACAAACATAACAACATAACATCAACTTTTTCATAGCAAACAAACCGCAAACTGTTACAGTCCTAGCTAGTGAGGTACAATTTGATATTGGCTGCAACAGATGAATAAATGAATGGTTGTTTGGGGGTTTTACAAAAATTCTGTCATTGAAAATTCATGAATTTAAAAATCTTCTTTCATGATATAAACTTTGTCTCATCACTTTCCAGTAGTACAAGCCACATTTCTGGAAACCTACAGTACTGTGATGCCCTTTGTCTGTGGGCAGATTTGAAGAATGAACATGCACGTTTATCAAGTTACCAGAGTAACCTGCTTTTGGTTTGATACATTCTGCTGTGGTGTCTCTTTTTGTTCCAGTGGTGTTTTCATCATTTGTACAAAAGATTTTGTGACAGGCACATTTTGATGTTATAAAATACATTGCACAGATTACAATTGATTGTCTTTCCTTTTTGTTTGTTAGATATAGCCGATTCTACACCGATTGTTGCGTAAATACAGCCTAACATTTTCTTTTTACAGGTAAACATATCAGTCATATCTACATGACTGCAGAGCTACCTGGTTCATTGGGTCAACAGGGATATGCAGTTGTGGAGCATCAAAGGTTTCTGCAATCAGAACATGGCCCCATGCATGCACATGTAACCAGTTATTACAGATGATGTGGGCTCAAGAGGACTGTCAAATGTAAAAGGGCATGAAGGAGGTTTTTCCTCTTTAATTTCTAGTCATGGTTCGAACACAAACTCGGTCATCGCTGCTGTCATCCTAAAGCCCAACGGAGAAACTCTGTTGTTTCAGCAGACAAAAGAATTGCCTCCCCTTGTGCTGGTAATTACAGAGTAGACCGGTATTATTGAAGAACCAAGCATCTTCCAGGGCTTTAGGGCTTATATGAATTTTGCCAACCCCTGCATATTTTCCCCCCAAAAGCACATTTGGAAAAAGAAGAACTTTGTTGTGTGGGGGGGGGGGGCATTGTCCCACCACACATGGCTGGGTGTTTGTGAATACCCCACAGGGGGAATCTAGTTTCTGTAGTCTGTTAAGCACACATGTGGTTGGGAATGATTGATTAAGCATTTTCTGTCTCCTTTCGATGTCAACACTGAAAGTTCCTTGCAAGAGTGATCTGATGTATCCCATGATCTAGGTGGTTAGAGATTCCGGGAATGTTCCTCATTTTCGGCCGGATGTCCGTCACTTTCCGCGCTCTTTGTGTTGGCGTTCTAACCTCCGGCTGATTTGTGAGGACTCTGGTTAACTGCTCCTCAGATCTCTGCAGGGTAAATCCAGACAGCTAGCTAGACTATCTTTCCAATCTGAGTTCCACCAAAACAAGTTCCTTCCTGAGGCTATTTAGCAGAGGCACCGTCATAGCGTCCTGCGCTTGGCGCCGCCCAAGATGATTGTGATTGGTTTAAAGAAATGTCAATAAACCAGAGCATGTTTTTCTCCCATCCTGGAATGCTGTGTGGACTAACAAGACCCTCTTCCGCAGCGCTGTGGAGGAAGGTCTGGCAATGCGAGACTAAGCACAAAATAATACCTTTTTGTCCCGAAGAAATTTACCGTATTGTGTATATTAAGGGCAACTTTGGATCTTGAAAAAGAAAAACAAATGGAGCAACCACCGAAGAACCACCTAGTGAGCTTTTTAATCCGTGCATCATCATGGTATTATGAAACAGCTGTTTAGACCTTCCTGTTTCTCTACCAATGTAAGCAGTGGTCGGAACTATGATGCTGCAGGCCAAGTGATCACTATAACTGGCAGCAAGACCTTCAACAACTGGAACTGGCCAAACGCCCTCATTGAATTCCTGTGAATCAGCATTTTGTACGAAATCTTTTTGTATGGACTGTGAACATGTACCCACATTAGGCTAGTATAAGGTGCAGAGCTAAGCACACACACACACACACACACACACACACCACAGACATGACTCACAAATAGAGCCCGACCGATAAACAGCTGTTTAGACCTTCCTGTTTCTCTACCAATGTAAGCAGTGGTCGGAACTATGAAGCCCACGTGGCGGCGGTGATTCTCCAGGGTGCCCGAGCGTCATTTCAGCTCTCCAGTACCACTGGAGATACCATCGACATATCACAGGAAGGATGTGGTGGAAGACATGGAGCTTACACACAACCAAACTTCCGGCCTTCTCTTTTGATGGCATCCATCTGTTCGACGTCCATTAATTTCTCTCTTTAAGTTGAATTCAAGCCTATGTACTCAATTGTGTTTCTTCTTTGTCCTTAGGCGGTGTCTGATGCTGCAGGCCAAGGGATCACTATAACTGGCAGCAAGACCTTCAACAACTGGAACTGGCCAAACGCTGTTATTTTTGCCGCCACTGTTATCACCACTATCGGTAAGTACTTTTGTAGATTCAACAGTGACGGATCTAGTTCTGATGGGGGGGAAAGAGGCTTTTTTTGACAGACCTTACTGGATGTTTTGCCAAAGTGTGTATAAATCAAATGTACAGGACACATAAGATGGACTTGAATTAAGACAACCCGTATTGGGGGGGGCATGGTTTTTATAATTCCCTTGTCCTCTTGTAAAGCCATGCTAAAAAGACGTAAATAGGTGTACATGGTTAACACATCCTTACCCTAACCACTCACTTTCAATTGTTTTAAAGGCTATGGGAACATTGCCCCTAAAACGTCAGCAGGCCGTGTATTTTGCATCCTTTACGGTCTGTTTGGTGTGCCTTTATGTCTCTCCTGGATCAGTGAACTAGGAAAGTTCTTCGGTGGCAGGGCCAAGCACATGGGCCAGTATCTAACCAAGAAAGGATTTTCACTGGTAGGTTGATACAAGCTTTTATTCTACTTCTGGAAGAAGTACTTGCATCTGTCTGTGGTATCACAAAACCTGCACCTGAAGTAATGTTTGTTTTCTGTTTTGTTTTCCAGAGAAAGGCTCAATTTACCTGCACGGCTATATTTCTTCTCTGGGGTGTGCTGGTCCATTTAGTCCTTCCACCTTTTGTATTTATGTCCCAAGAGGGTTGGACATACATTGAAGGCTTGTACTTCTCATTTGTCACCTTGACCACGATTGGTTTTGGGGACTTGGTAGCAGGTAAGCTGAGAAATAAATTAGAAACAAACAAATCACATTGTCTTTTTTATTGAACCAATAAAATTAAACCAGGCCAGAATTTTGGAATTAAATGACCCTTGATTATTTTATTTGTCCTTGCAGGTGTGGAACCAAATACAGAATACCCAACTCTGTACCGTTACTTTGTGGAAGTGTGGATTTATCTGGGGTTGGCCTGGCTTTCTTTGTTTTTCAACTGGAAAGTGCGGATGGTGATTGAGGCCCACAAGGCACTGAAGAAACGCCGCAAGCTGCGCAAGCTATCCCTTGATGAGCTCCGGCACTACAAAGAGACTCAGAAAGCCGCCCTTCGTTTGCCACCCACTCCTAATGACGTCAACATCTTCAGCTTCTTATCCAAGAAGCAGGAAGGCTACAATGATTTGATTAAGCAGATTGGCACCAAAAAAGATGTCAGAAGCAACAGCGGTAGTCCCAACGCCGTTAATAACTCCAAAGAGATTGGTCGTTCCAGGAGTTGCAGTGACGCTCCAGTGTTTAATGGTCACACCATCCTTAGTCTGGACCATTCACCACGCCAAAAGAGACGCTATAGTTTCAGTGAGCGTGTCACTGTTGCTTTTTCAAAGTCTAAGAACTACCTCCTGGGCTCAGACAGTGGTTTGCTGCTAACAGAGGACCAAGTAGAGGGTGACCTAGAACTTGACCAGGGCCAAATGTATGAGAACCAGCTCGACAAGGACGTTGACCTAGAGAATGGAGGGGTGGGAGATTGTGGAGCAGATGGTCGAAGGACATGGGACTCTAAGGAGTACTATCCCCTAACATTCAAAAATGCAAACATTACTTTTATAGACGAGGAGAACTTTCTTGGCAATAACTTGGAAGAGGAGGAGGATGATGATGAAGATGATGATTCGAAAGCAAAACTATCCATTACTACATATGATGAAAACATTGAAACAAACTCCAAGGAGGAGCAGAGTTCTGAGTCTGAAGGGTCTGTGTTCACTAGTGACGGTTCAGAACACAGCCACTCCTATGAGAAACTTGTAGAGGAATATGCAAAGGAAGAAAATACAGAATGTTGAGATGTCAGAGTCTTAACTAATGTAAAGTTGCCACATCTGCGTGGTCCTCTGTCGTTGTTAGTTCTTGGTTGGCATTGAAGTATATGTATTCTAATGTGAATTGTTTGAATGAACATCAGAAGTCCCATTGCACTTTTGGGGGTCTGATAATGAAAGACTGCAAAACCGAGATCACATTTCAGATGAATGCTCTGTTCATATAGCTGAGAAATGAAAATCTACATCATGTTGACTATTCAAGAGGTGAGCTCTTGAAACCTCTTCATGAAAATGGACTACAGAGCATGACCTATAACCCCATGAGTATTTAACATCTGCTCTATTTATATCTTTTTATATGGTTTGAGAAATGTATATGCCACATTTATTGCAATGTCGAAACTAAGAACTATTTACCATGAGTGCATTTTTTCTACTCATAGGCTGATATGAAGTTTATATGTGGAAATGTATTCGATCTCCATAGTTTTTCTATGCATATTCACCATATTGGTGTTTTTTATAATATTTATTCAAATGAAGGACAGTAGCTTTTATTCAATGGCTACATGGGTTTATGTCTCCCATTGCACATTTCCACCAAATGGGGACAGTTCAGAGTCCATTTCTGTGCAGACTGTATTTTTGAAAACCTGAGCCAAACATTTATTCTTAAAGAAAATGAAGGTGGTTAAGAGCCAAATCTCCTCTTTTCTTAATTCCCTTGTTTTTTAGGTGATGTCCTTAACTTGTTGTGTCTGAGATTTCTGTTTTATTTTGACTGAAAGCAATATAATTGTGACTGCACTAGAGGTTATCAGCGATGCGTAGCCACATCTGGATGTCTAGAACCAGCGGAGAGTAAACTTGACAATGCTTAATTTTATGAACAGAGAAGCATTTGCAGCAAATCTTAATATCCTGCCAGAGAGATGCTCTAAACTAAGATTTGTTTGCCCTTTTTATTTTTTTATTTTGACTGCTGTAAAAGATCTGCTTTGGAAATGATCCTCCCATCGTGACAGTAGATGCCTCTCAGAATCCCCTCAAATTGTTTGAGTGAACACGGTCTTTATTGTTTTGCTGCTGACAGCATGTCAAATGTTATTCTGTGACTTCTGGCAGCGCATAATGAGAATTTTTTTTTTACAGCAACACTATTCTCACTTTTTGTCTCTTTAGCACTCTTTCACTTCATTTTATTTGCCATGTAAATATTGGCTAAAAGCCCATCATTAGCCTCAACCACAGCTCTGCTCAGGACATGGCCTTGCTGCTCATGTTTGCCTTTGGGGGCTCGCACTGGCATGAAAGACTGAAGTACCGCTTATTACAGCCATTCAAGGTTAACTTGTAACGGATCAATGCTCTCTTGACACATTTCTGCCATGAGACTTAGAGTCAGCAGTATTGGTGCTCTGTTGTTCCCCCTTGTTTCATGTGAGCACAAAACTGTAAACTCGAGGGACCAAAATATGCTTCTCACAGTCTCACTTTTAAAAGGGCCCTTTGTTACCCTGCTTACCCGCTGCCTTTTGCACACATTAACTTGCACAAAAAACTTGAAATAGTGTTACGGTGAATAGTAAGATTGCAGTGTCAGAGGGACTTTGAATTTAGAACTTCTTATTCAAGCCAGTTGGATAATATACTGTAAATGTAGTCCAGTATTTGTAGCTCTTTTTGTGAACACATGGGCCACACCATCTGTTCTACTAACTCTGCCTTACGTATGACTGCTATCAGGTGAAAATGCCTTAAATCCACCGCAAAGCAGAGGATTTACAGCACAATGTAACACCTATTGAATGTACTTACGATTCACTGAAAATATTACATCTTTCACACTGGGTGTTTCGTTGCAGGGCCGTCACATTATTCTGCACTCTCTCTCTCTCTCTCTCTCTCTCTCTCTCTCTGTGTCTGTCTGTGTGTCTCTCTCTCTCTGTCTCTCTCTCTGTCTGTCTGTCTGTCTGTGTATCTCTCTCTGTCTCTCTCTCTGTCTGTCTGTGTGTCTCTCTCTTTCTGTCTCTCTCTGTCTGTCTGTCTGTGTGTCTGTCTGTGTGTCTCTCTGTCTCTCTCTCTCTGTCTGTCTGTGTGTCTGTGTCTGTCTGTGTCTCTCTCTGTCTCTCTCTCTCTCTCTCTGTCTGTCTGTCTGTGTGTCTCTCTCTTTCTGTCTGTCTGTCTGTGTGTCTGTCTGTGTCTCTCTGTCTCTCTCTCTCTCTGTCTGTCTGTGTGTGTGTCTCTCTCTCTCTCTCCCCCCCCAATGGTTTTCCTTGATGTGGTAGTTCAGCATTGTTCCACAGCCATGGTACTTGTCCGGACTGATTTTCAAGCTTGTCTCTAAATTATTGACCAAGAACAGGTTAGGCTGGGTTAATCCATTATTTACCCAAGCTTTTCTCTTAATGTTGCTTCATTGTTTTAAAACTCCAGTAAAGTTGTGTTTTTAGGCATCTTTTTTAATGATTAAATTATTCATGTTTAAAGGTTTGCATGTGAATTCCGAACAAAATGTGTATATTTCATGTAAATAAATGTTTAATAATACTGACTTTTTGTGATCATTACATACATTAAAGGGGCACTCCAATGATTTTACACCTGCAGTTCAGTTATAGCCTTGATCATACTTAAGTACAGACGCGGACTTGCATATAGCAGACGCGCTTCTATACTACAGTGTGGGGTTCTGCATATACAGACACGCTCCACATATGCACACTAGACAACATGATGCTGACCTGACAGCAAGAAGAGAACCTTTTTATTTGTCTGAACATGAAAAAGAGAATATATAGGACCAAGGATGGTGAATACAGTGCACAGGTCTGTATGATTTAGAGATGTTTATGTAGCCCTTCACTCAGGCTTCTCCTTTAGTATTAAACATGTATTCTATCTTGTTGCACGGTCAAATCTGTATTACTGAATGTTACTTTCAATAACAGCATTAGAGTTAATTCAAAATACAAGTGTAACATAATAGAAACCCTTGCACAACACATGTAGACACACATATACAGTCCTCATTCAGTGTCAAGTTCTTGTACTAAGTTTGCATGGTGTATTAAAGTAACTATATGTAACTTAAATGTTTCTGAAACTAGTTTTTCATCTTATGAAGCTAAGCGTAAATTCTTTCAGGAAGACTTCTAATAACTTAAATCACCGCTCTCTCTTCCTAAAACTATTCAGCTGTTTAGAGCGTTCACTTTCAGTAAACCAACCAGAATTGGCCTCGAAATTCATGATCCAATCACAGCATTACATTCCTGCTTTAAATCGTTTCTCTCTCTCTGCTGCCGTCAGCTGTCATTTCAGGCAAAGCATGCAACCCTCCTCCTCCTCTTCCACCTCCAGTCACCACCCTGGGTCTTCCTCCAGCAGAACGCTCTGTCGACTCCTTCGGTCTGGTCTTCGGGCTCCTTCGCCGCCACCACCAGTGTCTAGACTCCATCATGGGATATGTCTATCTCCAAAGACTCTGTATATTTCATATGCATATGTACAATAAACCTTTGCATATCTGTAACAAAGTCTCTCCTGATTGAAATGATCATAAATGGCCTGTAACAGCAAATGAGACTAACAGTGAAAAGAAGGCTATTTTTATAGTTCTTATTAACAATTATTCTGACGGGTCATAGATTTCGGAAAAGCCTGTGTTAGTGAGTGTGCAGGTAAAAGGTAGAAGGAGATGTCTTTATGTAGGCCTAACTGTATTTACATGTTATTTTGGAAGTTATCTGTTGTAGTTATGGCTGATACAGGGGCAGGGCCATCCCAGACAAAAAAGAAATGAAACGAAGAATAACTAAAAGCTAAAAGGGAGTGTGACGGGCGAAAACCCGAGTAGTTCGGGCTTTCAAAATATGGAGAAAATTACAGCGTTGTAAATGATTCAAAACTGACCCCCAATTGGCCCTCAGGTATAATATGTCTATTTCATTCATAAAATAACTTTACAATGCGAGACGTGGTTGTACGCTCCCCCCCTTCCATTTAGCGCACGTTTTTTATTTCTTTTCAGTCCGTCTGTGTTGGCCTACTATTTTCTTTTTGTCCCCCTGTAGGCTACTTGTGTTTCATGAAAGGTGCTATATAAATCTAAGTTGTTGTTATTATTACTACGTTGGTTGCTACAACAACATCTTGCTAATGCTTTTGCTCGTGACACAGTTACCATATGCAACACTTGAGATGCAACGATGCATCTGTAACTTATTCTCTTATTGTAAATGAATGATTTTCTGTCGGAGCAAAACATTCAACATGCAATTATATGACCTCCTGGTAACGCTAACTCAGTAATACAGTGGGTCATAAAGCATGGTAAAGACAATACCTTTACAACATCAAATGTGGTAAAAACACTAGCACTTTTGTCCAAAGCTGCCACTACAATCAACACAAACTGATAGTTACAAATAGCCACTTTTTATCATAGTGACACCTGACCTTGCTCATTATGCGCACAAACTTTAAGGTCATGCTGTCAGACAAGTGAACAACAATTCAAAAGGAGCAGAAAGCAAATGATATGCAAACCAAGCCATAATAACAATGCTGAAAAGCGAATAATGAGTAATATTTTACACAAAAAGGGTGAATTTTTCCACAGTATCATGTGCTGGTTTATGTTAGAGTATCAGTTAATGATTGGAACGTGGGTGAATTTTAAGGAGTCAGGCTGTTGACATATCCTGATCTGCCAAAAAGACATGAGATTAGCGTGTGCATAACAGTCAGTTGTTGTTTCCACAAGCTAAAAGTGAATGCCTGCATGGATTCAGCAGAAAAAACTTTCCAGGTTCTGCCCTGAGTGACAAATTTACCTCTATCAACATTAATGTTTTACATGCATTAAGAAAAATATGAAATCGGACAGCAACACATTGACCTTTTGTATAACTTTCTGAAATAACCGTATGATGTTTTGCTTCTCATGCATCTTTACAGTTTAAGAATCTGCAATGGAGACATATTTCCTTGCACTTCCACCATCAATGTTTCACTAGAATGGGTGGTGTTAGAGAACCTTCGCCCTTATAAATGTTAACTTAACTGATGATGGTTACTGAACCAAACTAAAGAGAGGGCTCACTGTGAAAATGTGCTGAGCCTGATGGAAACCAGAATGCCTCCTGTTACTGTGGGATTCCAAGAATCTAATCTACCCTTTTTCATGTCTTCAAATTCCTCACTCTGAAGTGGGATGCAGTGCATACAGATAAATTTCTATCGATACTGAGGCCATTGTTATTTAATTATCCGAAAGTTAACAGGTATTTTTGTGTGCATTTATTACAGCCAGACAGTAATGAGGTGACCAGAAAGGAGGGAGAGAGATGCAACAAAGGTCATGGTCAGCAACCTTAAATAAATCAATATTTAAATAAGAAGGACAGACATTATGCTTGCCCTGCAAGGATCCGTTCCAGGACTAACAGGAGGTCAATAAATCAGTGAAAGCGTACGGGTTACAATTCCAGTGAAATGTAATCCCATCATCTCCTTAAACTTGCGCATGATTCATCATACGTCCACACACCATCACCCTCTCTCAGGATCCTAGTGGCCTGAGGGTAGAAGCTCCTCCCGAGCCTCTCAGTGCTGGCCTGCTGCTCCTGTACCTTTAATCTTCCTCAACAGGGAGAAAAGGCTGTTACCTGGGTGGTTTGGATCTTTAATGATTCTCTGAGTCTTTTTCTTGCAGCGCCCTCAGGTAAAAAACTTTTAGACATGGTAGAGCACCGTGTGTGGTATGTTCAGCCGAAATCTCTGCAAGACCTTGCGGTCCTGTTCAGTGCTGTTTCCATACCAGGCAGTGAATTTCCCCATCTCGGTGATGCAGGAGTAGAAATTGAGGGGATACCCGGAATTTCCCCAGGCGTCTGAGGTGAAATAGTCTCTGCCTTGCCTTTCTCGCCACTGAGTCAGTACTGTGTGCAGCGCCCAGGTCAGCAGAGCAAGTGTGGACAATTTCGGAGATGCCTCAAGACAGTGAAAATTGGCATTTGACTAGTCACATTCACTCTTTGTGATAGCACTCAAAGGGATGATTCAGAGCCAATATTAACTGTTAGTTAGCTTAAAAAAGACAGCAACAGTATACTTGTTTTATGGTTGTGAATCCCCTCATGCTCATTATGCAGTAACCTAACATTTTGCACGTCAGCAGTGATGATTTTGTATGGTCTGGAATTTTAAAAGCGAGATTAGATGGGGACAACAGATGAAGAGACGGTTGCTCATCTGATATAATATGCCTTCTTTCAGTTTGTAGACTTCTTCCATACTGATAGGATCCAGAAACTTGCACCAAAACCACATTAAACGATACAAACCTTGCAATAACACTGAGCAGGAACTGGCTACATATTGTTATATAACACCTAGAAACTTTTACTGCGGAGTACAGAGAACAGATTGTATTTGTCATAAAAGAGTTACCACATGACACATGATCTTTGGATCTATATTACTGTCTTAAAGCTATTCTTGAGGTTATACAGAACTGGGTTCCACACATAATACATTTTAAACATCTGGATATGCTGATTGCAACATATATAAAAAAATAATCACATTTCTGTAAGATGCATATTAAAAAGTGGATCATGAGCAAAAGCAGAACTTTTTCCATGCAAGCTTTCCGTTTCAAAGAATCATAAAATGGAGTTTGGGGAAGTTCCCTTAGACCTTGATTTAGTTTTATGGTATGCAGTTACAGTCGTATAATGTACTCTTCCCAGCAGCCGTGTTAACTACTGTCAACTATTTATATAAAAAAGTAGGATAAATCAACAACGTGTACATGTAAGAATGCCAAAGGACTATGATTTCCACCAGATGTAAAAAAAGCAGAGCGGAAAATGAACCCTTTGTGCGATAAGCCGCTGAAATTTTACACAGATATGTTGAATGTCATAACATAGCCAGCCACCATGGGCCAAAGCAAACTAATTATTTTGTCCTTTTATAGTCAAATCTACTTTGAATGTGTTTAAACTTTTTGTTTATATGATACTAAATGTATCCCACTCAACATCTAATTCCATAAGTTTAAGACAAGAAGCCTAATATTGCACTCTCAGTGACCTGTAGGTTTTCAGACTGCGTAGGCGCATGTTGGAGAGTCAGATTATGCAAGGAGTGCTGAAACCAGCCTTCGTCTTTCACACTGCACTCCTTCCTTCAAAGTTTGTGTTTCCCAGATGTAGAGTGTACTTGTGAAGAGATTACAGCAAGGCAGCGTTCAAAGCTGGTTGGCAAACACACTTTAAGTTAGAAGATACTGCAACCAAAACGCTTTAATATACTGTAGGTCGTTATTGTGTCTCACAAAACCAATAAAAGAAATAATTTGCTTCCTAATTTAATTTATTTGAATTCTCCCAAATGAATCTCGGTGGCGTCATATGATGTACATAACTCAACTGTGTCCTTGAATAGCTATCCAGAAACAAGCAACGTAAACAAGTCCTCACAGTGCCCAAGGTCTGATAGAGTGACTCACACTCAGGGTGTCTGAGTAAATCAATACCATCTCTCTTTGTGTATCAACAACACGTCCATCCTGTGACAGAATGATGCCAGTTCACTTCCTTCTCAACAAAGGAAGAGGGGGAACCAGATGGAGGGTTGTTTCTGTGGCGTGTAAAACGGCCAACGCAACAACAGCTCAATAAGCAATGGCATAGGACCTCTCTGACACCCAATTGTTTCCTGAGTTTCTGTGTCCGGCCTTCCGGACCGGAAACTTTTGGGCACCCCCCCAGAGATGAGTTTGTATTTGTGTGTTTATGTGTGCATGTGCTATACTGTTTGTGTTTTGGATGTGAGAGCTACGTGGGAATCTTAGTAAGGATACAGGAAGTACATTGGCAAAATGCCCATTGCTTTTTAAAGAGCGTAGGAAAGGATGGGAAAGAAAGACACTGAGCAGTGTTGAACAATGTCAATAACAGCTGGTGATGTTGACCACAGGCAACCACCACAGAAGAAAGGATATAGTAACCTTGACCTCTGACTCCACGAGACTCCAATGTGATACTCTATGCAGGGTCGAGTGAGTCCAACAGTCACAAACTACTTTTGAAAGAACTGAATATTTTAGCCCTGGGAACATTCACACTAAACCTTTAAGTTCACCTCTAGTATCTAGGGCAACAAGATGGTGTAAGGCTATGACCTGTTTACTGTAGCCACTTAGCCAGTAAGTAACCAAACTTGGTATTATATCCAAAATAAGCAAACTCCAGGGGAAATAGGCCTACCACAAATTGATATACAGTAATGTATATAACTGTTTAAAGAACAAGATTTGTAGGTTAATTGTGTAACCCTCTTTCTGATTATTTCATCCTACTTCATTAACCTACATTACACATGCATGCAGTATACCCTAAATACAGTTGCTGTAAAGCAATGCATAAACAATAATGTATATAAATAAGATAAAACGACAAAGAATCATAGAAAATAGGTTTGATCACCAAGCAGCGATCAGAATAGTTATACAGTTCGTCAATGAGTTTGGAGTTGACTTGGCAGTAGGCCACAGACAAGCCTACTGTATGCCTTTAAAAAATGTATATGTGTATGCACAAAAAACGTACCATAATGTTCTGGTACAAGTACAGCAAACTAAAGTTAAGTATGGGGGACATAGGCTAGGTAGCTGGAGGAGGAGGTAGAGGCCACCTGGAACTTGTTGCACTACCGCCCTCTGGTGAAAAAGACACACCAATACACTTTTCAAATACCATCAAATCATATTGTAGGTTTCAAATTTTGAATGTATGTACTGACTATACACATAGAGGTGGGCAATATATCGATATTACATCGATATCGTCTTAGATTTTGGATATTGTAATATCGTAATTTGGCATAAGTGTCTTTTCCTGGTTTTAAAGGCTGCATTACAGTAAAGTGATGTAATTTACTGAACTTACCAGACTGTTCTAGCGGTTCTATTATTTGGCTTTTCACCACTTAGACATTATGTCCACATTACTGATGGTTATTTATCTAAAATCTAAGTGTGTAAATATTTTGTGAAAGCGCCAATAGTCAACACTACAATATCGTTGCGGTATCGATATATCGAGGTATTTGGTAAAAAATATCATGATATTTGATTTTCTCCATATCGCCCACCCCACATAGGCTATCTCTTTTATTCTGTTATATACATTTTAGGTAAACAAATGCATCTTAAAGCTTTTATTTTGAAGATTTCAACGCAGCTCTAACCCGGAAGCACACGTGTTATTATGCTAGCGTTGTGTCATCATCAAAAACATCAGGGATAAGGTGGAAACTGCAAATGTCGGGGAAAATAAGGGTACCAGACTCGTGCTAATGTTCATTTCGGTGTTTGATTTAGACACGTAGGTAATATTGTCTTTGTGAAGAGGCTGTCATTGTCATTAAGGTAACTTAACACGATAGCAGGACTTGCAAAAGGACTCAAACTGCTAAGCTAACGTTACGTTGATCTTCTACAACTGGACTGTTAGCAAGCAGGCTAACTGGCTGATTCCCTACTTCGGTCCTGACGGGACGGGAGAGAGATGTCCTGCAGCTTATTGGAGTTCTGTCGGCTCCAAGAGCTCAAGACGGTCAGGGACTACTTGTTCCAGAGCCAGAAAACCGAGCCAGTGGAGGAGAAGGAGAAGAATCAAACAGGTCAAGACAGATGCATGTCTGCAGCATGCAGCTACAGCGACTTACATAGCTAGTAACTGTTAACGTTAACCAAAGTGGCAACCTGTCCAGTTTGCTACCTCTGCAACTAGCTAGTCATAAAACAAAGTAATTGTCAACTAACAGGGTCCAAAATTAACTTATTTGTCCACCAGCCAAATGGCTAGTGAATGTTCAAATTGTACCAGCCACTCAATAGATTACCATTGTTTTTTTTGGCTGGTGAGTGAAGAAAATCAACCAGCCACTTGTATATTTTACCAGCATTTGGCTGGTAAATGGTGCTAATTTCGGGCCCTGCTAACTAACCTAAGGACCATGTTGCAAGCAGGTTTTTATTCGTTAAGTTCTATTCTGTGCGGTACACAATACACTAATGCTCAGATCTGAGAGATAAAGAAAATGCATCTTTAATATATTCCATTAATAACTACTGTTTAGAATGGCTTGACCGTAGTAATAAAGGCAAATCATTTCAGGGTAAGGTAAGGAGCTCCACCTGTGCTCTGCAACACATGTACCACCAGGGCACTTCCCTTTTGTGCTATGAGCCATCCCACATCACATGAGGCACCTGAACACATCACTGAAAGATGCTCAACAAAGGAGAACAGGCACACAGAAAGGGCCCTCTGTATGCAGTTAGACATACAGAGCGTGCCGTCCCCTCAGTCCCCTTGTAGACTTAGAATCAGATGTATTACCAATCAAGTTTGCACTTCCAAGAAATTACCCATGGTGTATTAGGTGCGTACAGTAAACAATACATATATCAAAAAGGAAATAAAAAGTAAAGCAAAGTGCTGCTGCAGTCAAGAACATACATCCAGAGTAGATATATTAAATACAAATATGTAACAAAGACACTAACAAATATGTGCAATATAACTGTTTAAGAAAGAAAAGAAGGCTGTACGGCTTGTCCAGGGTGTGCAAAAATATTGACATCGACCCCCCCCCACACACACACACGCTGCACCAAGGCATAATGCATTATAAATGTCCATGGCATCGGGATTTCATCCTGGATTTTGCTACTTGTTCTGTCACTTGAATGTGTTTAGGTTATTTCCCTGTAGCACAACCTTCATCGTGTCCTCTCTCATTTAGTTTTTTATGGTTTTGGTAGAATGTCATTATCATGTCCGTGTTAAGTTAATATTTTTAGCGGCTGACTTTAACACTACCGTACACAACTGCTCTGTGACTTTAGCCTTTGATTTCACACCCCTCTTTAACATTTAAATGTGTCACTTTTCCTGAAACGTATGATCACTGTTGTTGCTGTGTGTTGGCTACCAAAAATGTGGATGTGAATAACCTGTCAATTGGTTGCCCGGTCATATTCAAAATCAGCAAGATGTCACAAATGAATACCCATCGTCCTCGGATTTCCCTATTCCCCTCTTCCCTAACAGAAAATGAGCTGTCGTGGGAGGCCTCCGACTGGGAGTCAGCATGGGATAGTGGCGAAAACAAAGAGGAGGGAGCCACTTCTGCCACAACGGTCTGTCCCTTTGTGTTTGATTCTCTATTCTCACATTGTCATTTCTCCGGGTGTAAACGGGTGTAATTGGCATCGCAAAGCTGATTCAGTTGCAACTTTGTCCAATACGTGAAACTGACCTGAGGTGTTGTATGGGATCACCACTCACATCATTTGCTGATTGAAAGGAAAGGTCCCCTCCAACTGCCTTTCCTCTTTGCCCCACAGGTGGAAGAGGAGACTACAGGGCGGAGGGAACCCTGGCTGCAGGACTGTGTAGTGTCCCTGTCGCCATGCTCTGACCTATTAGTTGTGGCCCGCCAACAGAAGGCTGTCTTTCTCTCAGGTCAGATATTCAAATACACACACACACACATGTACACTCAATTCTAAGTACACAGAGGTGTTATACATTGCTGTTAATGTTGATTCTCACAGCTAAGTGGCGTACGGATGACAGCGGCAGAGAGGAGATGACCCTGGCCGTGTCTTGGACCGGAACCCTCAGTACTGACGAAGGGTAAGAGTCGAATTACATTAACTTGAGAAGGAATGGAAATGACAACAGAATAGTTGTGTTGTTAGCATTATATCTAAGGACAAGGGATTAAGGACAATGGCACTATGTTGGATGACCGAAGGAAAGAAACTTACAGGCAGGAATACAAATAGCTAGATAGATAGATTTTTATTGATCCCAAAAATGGGAAATTACAGTGTTACAGTAGATATCAGACACAGCACACATACAGAATATACATGAAGTAATAAATAGGATAGAGTACAAGAACAAATATTTCAAATGTAAATGGCCTGTATTTATAATAGCGCTTTTCTAGTGTTAGCATCTACTCAAAGCACTTTAACATAGTACAGGAAGCATTCACCTTTCACACACATTCACACTCCGATGCACAGCTGAGCCACAGCTGCCATATACAAACAAATACAAAAACTTGAGAGTGATGAGGAAAACTACAGAGGACAAATAAAATAACAAAGAATCCCTTTTCAGTGGGATATTTCTTTGACAGTGGGGAAACAAACGAAACATGAGTCAGTGTGTAAGTGCTTCTTCCAAGGTTCTTGAGCGAGAGAAAGCTGTACAGTGAACAACATCCTACTTTGTGTATGTTTTCTCACTACAGAGAGTGCGTGAGCAGCTCTGTCTGTATACCACTGGCAAGCCAGAAGAGGTAAGAATTACTCATGTAGGAAATAGAGGAGGTGCACAATACTTGTGGATGTGTACACATGTCAATAGCTGTTTTGTGTGTGTGTGTGCGTGTGTGTGTGTGTGTGTGTGTGTGTGTGTGTGTGTGTGTGCGTGTGCGTGTGTGTGTGTGTGTGTAGGAGCTCCACAGGGCGGCCCGATTGGACATGTGTAGTAGTGGGTTTCACTTCTGGCTATGTCCGCTTCTACACAGAGGTACCTTGGCAATAGGCAACAATCTCCATTTTCAGATAATCAGCAGAAGAAATAGTGAAGAAGGCCAGTATTAAATGTAACACTGATTGTTTCTCGTCAGAACGGGGTTCTCCTCCTGGCCCAGCTGCTACATGAGGACCCTGTATTGAGGCTCAAGTGTCGCACATATGAGATCCCTCGTCATCCTGGAGTAACTGAGCAGGTAATGCACACATCAAACATTTCTGTAAGAACTGTGTATGCAATTTATGTTAAAATTCAAAGGTTTGACATTTTGGAAAATACACTTCTATGCGTTCTTGTCATGAGTTAGATGAGAAGATACCTGCTTGATAAATATGAAAAATAAAGCCAGCAGCAGGTACCTTAGCACAGTCTCGGCTGGTTGCCTAGTAATGTCACAGGGAGTCCCGGAAGTCTGATCTCCGGGTTATTAATAGTCAATAACCCCTGTCGTTTCTACACTTTGTGTGTTTTTCACTAATCAGTTAGCTTCAGAGTTGCTGTTATGTACATTTTGTCACTTTTGGACAAATCCAGGCTAACTGTTACAGACATGAGAGTTGTATCAATCTTCTAATGTAACTCTTAACAAGAAAGTGTATGTTGTATTAGTATGGAGAATAATTCTTGAACTTAGGATCACATTTCTCTGAGTAAATTAACCTTGATCTAAACTCAAGGTTCACTTACTAGCTTTTCCTCAGTCCCACCATGTCATTTAGCAAATGTATAATTATTGGTTTCATCCAATCACAGCATGAAGAGTTAAGTATCCTCTACCCTGCTGCTCTGGTCACTATCGATGGCTTCAGCCTCTTTCAGTCTCTGCGTGCCTGCAGGAACCAGGTGGCAAGAGGTACTTGTGTGTGTGTGTGTGTGTGTGTGTGTGTGTGTGTGTGTGTGTGTGTGTGTGTGTGTGTGTGTGTGTGTGTGTGTGTGTGTGTGTGTGTGTGTGTGTGTGTGTGTGTGTGTGTGTGTGTGTGTGTGTGTGTGTG
The DNA here is from genome assembly GCA_023631565.1 of Gymnocephalus cernua. Classification (NCBI taxonomy): domain Eukaryota; kingdom Metazoa; phylum Chordata; class Actinopteri; order Perciformes; family Percidae; genus Gymnocephalus; species Gymnocephalus cernua. The sequence continues at coordinate 2,354,001 of CM042444.1, read as the reverse complement.
TAACGCTTCCCACTGGGAGTATTTACAGTATGTGCTTATGCTTGTGTATTTATTATTATATTGTAGGATGGGAGTCATGGGGTTATGTTAAGTATTAAGTTAAAAGTATTTTGCAGTGTGTTAACTAGAGATGTGTTCTTCATTTGCTGGCTGGGTGGATAGTGTTTGCCACAAGACCTTCAGGTACCTAAGGAGACATATGCTAAACTACCACACACACACACACAAACACACAAACCCTACATACAGTCTCTAGAAGTTTAGAAGCCAAGCTTTAACAGGGTTTCTCTGAACATCCAGTTGTTCTTGGTGTGTGTGTGTGTGTGTGTGTCTTCCCATGAATTAGCGCTGTGGCCTAAATATATTATTGTCACAATTAAAGCACAGTGCTCTAGTTTTCTAAATGCAAGACATGCCTGTTAGCTAGCTACAGATGATGATCAAATGACCGAATGTGTTTTTCCATCCAGCGGCAGCAGCAGGTAGTGATGTGATCCAGCCTCCTCCCCTGGCCTATAAGAAGTGGGGTCTGCACGACATGGACACCATTGTTGACCACTGTAGTGTGGGTAAGAGACCTTTTTTTTAATTGTATTTTTTTCTTTTAAGTAATTGATTTTTGTTCATACCGGTGGTTGATTGCCTTATGATGGACTGGTTTGTGTTTGTGGCGTATCCATCTTTTAATTTACTACTACATCACAGAGTCAAAGTGTTTAAAGTTAATTCTGAAGAAGTATTACAACATTTTACACATCTGACTTTCTGACAAAATTCTCACAATATTTTGACAACAAAAACTTCCTGGGGAAGCGGCAAACAAAATGGACTTTTCATTATGTGAATGTGAATCTCTGTTCTCTCTCCATCTCTCCTGCTGTTAGGCATTATGACGCTGTGTGTGTTTGACCAGATGAAGAATGCATCTACCCTGGGGGGTTTTAATGCCTCAGTCAAGGGCAACCCCCCTGCCATGAGTCAGTATGTCACTGTGGGAGGTGGGCCATACACAGGCTTCTACTATGCTGTAGAGGTGAGTGAGAGATGGAGCAAGTCAGGCAACTTAACTGTATATCTGTGTTAAGTAATAAGTTAGTAAGTTAAGTGTTGTGTACCTACACAAATGGTGCAAATAACCTACAGGAGACAGTGCTAGACATAGTAGTGTGCAACACATTTAGCCGTTTGTTGTGTCTCTCTGTCTGTCTTCAGGGAAGCACCCAGCCTCTCCTCTCTCACGTGGCTATGGCTGTGGCCAGTAAACTCACCTCAGCCCTCTTCAGTGCTGCCAGGTGTGTGTGTGTGTGGGTGTGGTGTGTGGTGTGTGTGTGTGTGTGTAATAGTAGCAAAAGAGCAGGACGAAACTAACCACATTACAGTTTCTGTAGTGCATTGTTTAAAAGAGAAAAAGGGTTGTCAAGTGTTTCTGTGTGCCTGACTGGGTATTTATTTCCTGTCACAAACACATTCAAAGACTGAATGCCGCACTGTTGAAAACCCTCTACTGCTGCACAAAACAGCCAAATCAATACTGTTATAATTATATCCTGTTCTCTGCTCAATGTCAGTTTAATCCATACAATGGGGTATTATACATCCCTTTCACTCGCCATCTCTTTATTACTTTTTCTTGTACTGTAGCCTCCTTTAATTCTCTCTTTTTTTACATGAATTCATCATTTTTTATGTCTCTTCCTAACTTTTTCTGTCTATTTTTTTATAATTCCATCACTCTCCCTTGATGTTTTCTTCCCAGTGGATGGTTAGGTTGGAACAAGCACAAGAATGAAGAAGAGGCTGTTCAGAAACAGAAGCCCAAGGTGGAGCCTGCAACGCCCTTGACGATCAGGTACTGTACCACGACATCTCGACACAAATGCAACAATGCCCTATTGTGTCTTATTGATATTGGCAATATAGCTTGTTGATGTCATTTTCTCATAAATCTGACCTCTTCCGCCTAGATATGGTCTCCCAGACTCTCGCCGCCACGGCGAGTCCATCTGCCTGTCTCCCTGCAACACGTTGGCTGGAGTGACGGATGACTTTGGTCGAGTCACTCTGCTGGACTTGGCCAGGGGCATTGCCATCCGCATGTGGAAAGGTGAGTAATATAAATGTTTCTTGAAGAGAAGAAAGGGTTAAATAGGTAAAGCATGGAGCCGTGCTAAGAAGGGACAGATTCTATATCTCTCTTTTATATTCCATTGACATGTCAACAATCAGTACATAAAGAACATTTAGTTAACAATTAAACATGTCGGAAGTGTTCATGTGGTCTGAGAGCTCAAAATGTTGAACCTTTACATTCTGTCTATCAAAAATTCACGGCCTCTGTTCCTTCTTTAAAATCAGTTGGGATGCCAAGTCATGCATTCACCTAAAAAGATGTTTAGTGTGTCCCTGTAATGTTAATATGACTATTCATAAACATTTTTAACTTAACTGCAGGCTATCGAGATGCTCAGCTGGGCTGGCTGCAGGTTCCGGAGGAGCGAGTTGATCGGGAGTTCTCCCCCTCTGCCCCCCTTCCAAGACGCCATGCTTTGTTCCTGGTGATCTATGCACCCCGCAGGGGAATCCTGGAGGTGTGGGGGATGCAGCAGGGTCCTCGAGTTGGAGCCTTCACTGTGGGCAAACACTGCAGGTATTAAAAAATGCACTCTAAAAATGAAGGTGTTAACTTTTTATTAAGGCTATTTCTTAGCCTTATCACAAACACATAGCAGCTCCTGTGCATTTTCATATATAGCATACCACTGACACTGAAGCATATTCTGGACACTCTGACACTCACGGATAGACAAACTGGGCAAAAGCACACAATAAAATCTCTGTAAAATTTGTTTGTATGTGTGTCTGTGTACGTGTGTGTGTGTGTGCACTTCCAGGTTGCTGTATGCTGGCTACCGTCTGATGGGGGTGAACAGTGTGACCAGTAAGGGCTGGCAGCTCCACACCCAGCAGGTGTGTCTGCTGGATCCCGTCACAGGAGCATTGAGGACAGTGAACATCCCCTTCCACCTGGCCCTCAGGTTGCTACACAGACAGACAGAAACACACATACATTAACCTCAAAGACACTGTAGATCAGCTGTTTGTCATGCAGGCATTTTTAAAGGAATAGCCCAGCACCTCCGAAGCACACTAATCAATATGTTGTACTGTATTTCACAACAAATTGCAGTCTTAATGTCTCAGTAACTGACTTCAAGTCTCCCAAAACACCAACTTTAACACTTGAGTTAGTGTTTCTTGTAGGATTGCTTGCAGATGTGGTGTGGGGATACTTTTTATTCTCAGATTCAAATTTGCTACTAAAATAAATAAAATATTTAGTGTAGGTCCCTGTATGTAGGAATACCATTCTAGTAATATTTATATTGTATACCTCAGCTGTAGAAACATATTACTCAATTACTTAATTAACTTAACTTAATTTACTCGCTCAACTCAACAAAAACCTTATTGAGGTCATGGCAAAGTATGTTAAGCAAGAGAATTTATGGCAACTGGACTGTCATCATTTACTTTTGCAATCAAGGTTTTCCACCACTAAGTTTACCTTCAAGCATTAACTTTAAGTTGCAATACCTTTCCCCAGTCTACAAGTTGTTGATAAGGGCTGCCAGCAATCCATCGAAACCTACTCTATTCTTTCTTCTCCATTTCAGTGACAAGAAGAGCGAGCGAGCCAAAGATTTGCACCTGTTAAAGAGACTGACTACTTTACTAAGAAGCAGAGGGGTGGAGCCTGGTAAGAATACAAGAGAGAGAGCTAAATGGAAATCTAGATACGCCTGTATGACATGAGAGAGGTTTGAATCTATGCTTTTCTATGTGCTTACTCATCTTTTCTTCTCAGATATTTTGGAGAGCGAAGCTAAAAGTGCGCTGCTAGATATTAAACACCCCGCCATTAAGAAGCAGGTATCGACAAAAACACTGTACAAGTTGCCTCACACAGTAATAGAGAGGCCTATTGTCTTTGTGGTAACAGTCACATTTCTAACTGCACTCTTTGCACTTCAGGCTTTGGAGTCTCTGCTGTCAAATAAGAATGCTCCAGTCTCGTGTCTTACTAACATCACATGCGCCCTACATGACACTCTGAAGCAGCAAGGTAAACTATCAGTTTATTATTAAGAAAAAATATTGTTCTGATTGTTCCAAGATATAATATAACAGGTGTCACATACTGGTTTTCCAGATAATTTGCTCAGCTAAATGGCTGAAATGTAAAGTACTGTAAATGTACATATCATGCATACTGTATGGCAATGCTTTTTCTTTCTTTATTCATGGTTGTGTATTTCTGCATTGCAGACGCTGAGGCAGTGGATATAGAATTACTGCAGCTCTGCTCTTCACAGCTCAAACTGCTCCAGCTCTACACTGACATCCAGCACCTGCACGCCGCTGCAGACATAGAGGCCTGCTCTAAAAATGTGAGAGGACACACACGTGCAGAAAGCTTGTTAATAGTACTCCCATAAACAGTTTGCAACTTTAAGACTGCATAATATAGGTTTGGGCTGAATGATTTTGGAAAAAAATATTCAAATTGCAATTTCTTTTTCAACCAATATTGCTATTATGATTTAGCATGCGATTATTTTAAAAGTTCCTTATCATCCTCTATCTTTCATGTTATCTGTTGTTGGGGATTAGGAAGATACAGATCCAATTATTGGCAATTTATCTAAGATGTTTCATCAATATTAATAAAGTTATGAATATGTGTATTCATAACTTTACCAAATTGATAAACAATCAAAACACGGCACCACCCTGGAATCAGGGACCAACAACTGAACTGTGAAAACAGTTCACATCATAGGTGGTGTTCTCTTTGAAAATACAGATCTTAATTCATTTGATTAATTTATCTCATATTTATAAAGTGAACGGGAAGGGTGAAATTCAAGCACTGACCTGTTGAACCAGCCGTTACCACAACATATACACAAATAATCACAAACAACTGCTCTTTAAAGTATAATAGAATGTATTTAACTTCCAAATTATGAATTGTCAATCAATAGTTCTTCAATCAAAACCCTATTTACTTGTTACAACTACAACAAAGGCAAAAACGTGTGTGTGTGTGTGTGTGTGTGTGTGTGTGTGTGTGTGTGTGTGTGTGTGTGTGTGTGTGTGTGTGTGTGTGTGTGTGTGTGTGTGTGTGTGCCATGTAGCCCACAGGACCAGGTGTGTAGGGTGTGTACAACCCTTTTCCTGGTTATATTGGGTAACATTAAAAAATAATCACAGCTTTTGTGATCTGAAAATGACGTTCTCGCTACATCACTTTGAATTCCAACAATCGTTCAGGCCTAAAATAGGCTAATTTAAGGTTTGTGGTAAAGCTACCAATTAGGGTAGTATTGTTGCTTGGTGGTTTATTATTATTAGTCATAACTCTATAATACACACTTGCATGCTCTCCTCAACCAGCAGGACTCCGTCGAAGGCATAGAGGATGAATTGTCTCGTGTTGGGCCTACCTTGCTACGCTACGCCCAACTTACTTCGAGACCCAGTGTTTCCTTCGCCCAGGACTCCCCTGACTCACCCCTGCCTGTCCAAGCCTTTCTCTCTCAGATGGAGTGCACCGAGGACGGGGAGTTGAGGGTGATCCGCGCCTCTGAAACTGAGTGGAATCAGCTAGGTATGGCAACATATGTATGCACATTGTATGCCTTGACACAGTTAACCAAATAGATACCATGACACAACCAAAAATGTATGACGCTACGTGTGTTTTGTTAACCTCAGTGTGATACTGTTAAATGAATTGATAGATATCAAGTAAGAGTATGACATCTCATTTGACAGTGAGTGAGATGTATTGCTGTGTTTCTCCAAACCAAAGCCAAGCGGAGACTACAAGACATACAAAATCTGAGTTGCTGTGCCGCTCATGCGTTTTGTCCAAGACTGATGTCATGTTGACTTGAGGAAAATATACAATTTATGAGGTGCATAGATTACAAGATTATTCCACTTGGAGAAATACAAGACTGGATCAAATAATCAACTTATTCAATGTCAGTGAACGTGTCACTGTGGGGCAGTGCAGATGTGATGCATTCTGTGGTGTATATGTATCCAAACAAATGGGCATGATGTGTAAAAATAGCGCAGGTGGGATGAACACACATCACACGGAGGGTTGTGAAAGAGAAAAGAAATGCAAATTAACTTCATATACAGAAATCTCAGTGACATCAGGCACAGAACTTTGCTCTTCTGTGTCCTCTGCAGGGAACTTTATGTTCTGGGGTTGTCTGTGTGGAAAGAGCCCACTGCATAAAGTCTGTGACACACTTCAGCAGGCTGGCATCAGTCCACAGCAGCTACTGGTAAGATGGAGGAAAAGATTTGTTGATGGAATGGGTTGAAATTAAGATGAGTTTTGCTTATAGAGGTAAAATGTGCTCACGGTTTACAGATGAAAAGAAAATGAAACGGCTGATAAATTGTGACAAAATAACTGGACTAATGTAATGTATTTGTTTATTTAACAGGGACCATACAATCAAACATAGTTACAATACAAAGCCTGCAACTGATGCGAAGCATATAGAGTTCATAGCTAATGCTAATCAGGGCTCCACACTAACTTTTTGCCTTGGTTGCACTGGTGCGCCTAACTTTTTTATTTAGGTGCACCAGCACACAATTTAGGTGCACCCAAATTTTTCCTCGCGGCGCCGTTAACGCCACAATTTCAAGGTTACCTTTTTATCACGCTCCATATACATTCATTTATATTATGTAAATTATTTTAAACAAGAATAAGGTGTAGGTAAATACTTTTTAGTTGAAACACAATCATACTGCATATAAAAATAAAAATATTAACAAAAAAAGTTTGGTGCTTCACTGAGCTGCCAAACTAAACCATTTCAAAAAAGGTATAATGGAGGACTTTCCTGAATTTTAGAAAAGAACCGCCCTCTCCACTTTTTGAAAAAATGCACATGCACAACACCCTACCTGCTCCCGAGAGGGAACGCCTATTAAACATGTGCACGAGAGAGCGTGCACTAGCCTAGTTCTCCTCGTGCACGCTCTGTTTACAAGTTGCTGTCGGCATGGCTCTACAAGCCGACTTTCCAAAAGAAGATTTGCACTTTTTCCACTACGTCAGACTCGCCACCGGTAAGTGGAAATCTATTTAGGACAAGCATCTCTATAGCTAACGTTAGCACGCTACAGGCCAACAAACAAGCTATCGCCGAGAGCGGGGGGGCAGCGCCGCGGTCGGAAACTTTTATATACTGTCTATGGTCGTCTGCTCGCTGACCTGTCAGCGACCACTATACCTTTAAGTAAAACATTTCAAAATAGATCAAAGTGCTTCCCTGAACTGAGATCTAACATTTCATGGCTCAAAGTCTTATAGCCCCCCCCTGCTGTCCTCTGCCCCTCAGATGGACAACACCTGTAATTTGGCCTTCTTCCCCTTTAGCCTTGCCTAAACCAATGACAGTACCAGCTTGCCACACTCCATAGCATCAAAATAAAAAAAATTAAAATTCTCTTGCGGCCCTTTACTGCATGTCATTCCCCCCCTCTCTCTCTCCCCTTTCATGTCTTCAGCTTTCCTATCAAAGAGAGAGAGAGAGAGAGAGAGAGAGAGAGAGACTGAAGCGTATGCTACTCACAGAGTGACGGCTGACTCACTATGAACGGGTCGAATGCTTTGGCGGGTCAGCGGCGTTACACACGTCTTGTATATGAAATGTCTGTATAGTCACTGCGGCAGGCTCCGTCTGAAGTTAGTTGCATTCAGTAACTTCGTGTGTGTTTTCCGCCGTGCGGCGGCCGCAGTAACACAGTTAGCAGCGGAAACACTGCTACAAATACAGGTTTCCCTCTCATGCTTAACGATATACAGCTGTGTTAATAACAATTAAAACTGTAGACAAATGTCGCAGTGTAAACCGATGCCGTGTCTCTCGTGTTGCACGGTGGCCGTGTGTGTGAATGGGGGCGGGGCTGCGCGGAGGTGCGGCGGGGCTACGCGGAGGTGCGGCGAGGCTGCGCGGAGGTGCGGCGGGGCTACGCGGAGGTGCACCGGTGCAACCTAGGAAAAATGTTAGTCGCACCCTTACAAAATTTGGGCGCATGTGCGACCATTTTGGTCGCACTCTCGAGCCCTGCTAATTGTCAACTCCTGTCCCCGGTAATAATGCTATGTAGTTTTTTGTTATTTCATATTTAAAAATCTATGGTTTTTGGAATGGGCATGTTGCACATAGTCCTAAAAAAAAGTTACGTGTTTCTTTTGAAGTGCCACCTTACTAAATAGTTTTTTGCTTGTATGTTTCATTTTCTTTTAGTCTCTTTTGCTAAGTGTGTGGATGCAAAGAGAGAAGGAGGTGCTACAGAAACCAGAAGAAACTGTTAGAAATCTACACACACTACTCATCGCCCTCAGCAACATGCCAGGTATGTGCTTGTGTCCAGTGTGTGCAGACTCATTTGCACAAGTTGTCCTGTCTGTCAACCAATGAAAGTTCATGAAAAAGTAGGATGAAAAAAAGAGTTATCACTTCTTCCCCCCCTCTTCAGGTGCAGTTGAGGAATCTTGGGACTCCCAGTCTATCTCTCCCTGGTGGCAGCAAGTTCGCTGTACATGCATCCAGTCCCACAATGCTGCCGCTGCTCTGCTGGCGGCCTTCGTTGCTCACCGTGCTGCTAAGGCTAGCATCACAAGCCGAGCTGACAGCAAGGTAGGGAAGTCTCATGCGCACACACGGATATACACACGAGTGCACTCATCAGGCAGTGCTATGAAAAACAAAAATATGGCGAACAAGAATTGTAAGGGGTAGATTTTCAAGCAAGAGATGTTATTTATGTGTTGTTGAAGCATGCAATTTGTATCCTCGCAACTTTTTTACCGACTGATGAAGTTAAAACAAACCAGAGCACCACACTCACCCACCCTCAAAAATAGGAGAATATACTTCAAAACCACACTCACTGACTCAGCCTATTTGAATGTGTTTGTGTGCAACAGTTCCAGTCTGAGTGGGAGGCGGTGTCCCTAGACCTGGAGCAGTGGAGTGTGTGTGTTCGCCAGCTAGAGGATGTGCTGGTGCTGCAGACTCTTCTGTTGGTGCCTCCTCCTCAGGGAGCAGCAGGGGGCGCTGCAGCACAGTGCTCCATCAAAACGCTGCTGGAGGGAGGCACAGGTAGACTGTAAAGAAAAATATCCTCAGGGATATATACAGGTAGACAGACAAGCTAACAAAGCATTACTTTTTGTTAGCTTGTCTGTCACTGTGTTTTATTTCTGTCTTACTTTCTTTATTTTTTTATTTTTTCCTTCTGTGAAGTCTTTCACTCTCTTCTTATAGTTTTTACTTTCTTCTGTGGCTACAAAAAACAGATTATCTTATTTTTTTCTTATGTTTTCTTTTCACGTCTATCTGTAAAGGTGGCATTGCCGACAGTGTCTCCAAGTGGGTGTTCAGGCACAACTTGGCCCCTGAGCGACTGAAGGAAATTCTCCAAAAGATAGAAGACAAAGAGGCAGATGAAAAACTAGAGCAGAAGGCTGGAGAAGAAGGGAAGGAACAGGATGAGAAGAGCCAAGAGGACACAGACACGGTAGCAGGTCAGGACTGGACAAGAGCTGATCAAAATGTTAGCTCTTGACATACATGAGTTTGATATTGAATTACACATTGGCTCTCATGTTAAAGAGATTTACCTGTTCATGTTGTTAATAACCTTTGTAGATTCATACAGCATTACTTGAGCAATGCAATGCCTGCCACAGTACACACTATTTCATGGAGCCTCTTTATACCCTATGATACCCTATACAAGTCAAACACTGTCCACTGTGTTTTCCAGAGCTGTTGGTGGCAGTGTGCCAGCGGTTCCCACACTCCCTCTCACCTGACTTGCTGTTCGCCCACTGCTGCTGGGAATATGTGGTGCAGTGGAACAAAGACTCCGAGGTGCACATTCACACATACATTATGATAAATATATCAATATATATTATCACTACTTTCTGCAACAAGCCAGTTTCACTAAAGGGCAAAGGCAGGTGTGGATGACAAAGAACCAAAATCACCTTTGTTCATAAATCTTGACTCACTCCTGATTCTCTTCCTAGGAGGACCGGTACTTATGGTGGGCTGTGGAACATCTGAAGCTAGTCTCCAGTCCACATATCCAACTAGGTGAGGGGCTGTTTCAGAGTGAAAGTACTATATTACCAGAAGTGATGTCAATGACCCCACTTTGTAAATCATTCCCTTCTGAAAATAACCGTAGTAGTGTTTCATTATACTTTCTTTGAATCTTTCTCGCAGGTATTTCTGCAATGATGTGGAGTACGTTCATTGTCAAGCGCTTGTCAGCAGCAGCCTACCTCATGGAGAAGGCAAGTCATGCACATATACATACATACATACATACATACATACATACATATACAGTATGCCTGTGTGTCTGAGGTAAAGGCGTCTGTGAGGCAATGTATAAAGTGTTTACACTTTTTCTTCCTAGGTGGGGAAAGCACCCAAAGATCGCTTATGTCGACGGGTAAGTTTTGCGTTTCAGTAAAAATTCTAAAAATGAATCCTAGAATAAAATATATGATGCCATATATATGTTTTGATATATGCAAATATGCATTCATTCCTAATGCTATGGCTCAGATTGTTTCAGATGTAAAATATTGCAATTAAAGTATTACGCTGCATATATTCAGGGTTTGTTTATGCTGGCAGGATATCGGGATGGGAGACAAAGCTGTGACGTCTTTCCTGGGCTGCTGTGTCCGGTTGCTGCAGATCCTCATGGAGGTGACTGGAGTAGTTAAAAATCAGAGCCCTTTGTCTTTTATAGATTACTATGTAAGTAAAGATATTCCAGAAAAAAAGCATGGAGAAACCTATCACTACCACTACTAACCACACTTATACTTGATATGCATTTGATGTATTAGTTAGCTAGCTTGCTGCTTGCAGTTAAAAAATACGGAGTGTCTATTTGCATCTCCGGTACGAATAGCCTCGGCCACACAGCTGAGCTATTCACACCCTGTGACGTAACAACAAAAACACGTTGCTCACGTGCACTGAAATCATGGCCGACATTCATCTTCCTTGATAGCAGAAACTGGTATATTAAGAGTATGGATAACTGTGTGTAAATATATGCCAAGGTAAATGCACAGGGGTGCAAATAGCATACATTGATATTTGTACCTGACTATATCAGGTATTAATAGAACACACACTGCACTGGGGTATGAATAGCATTCACTTCTAATTGCACCAGGGTACGAGTAGTATACACTGCTAATTGTACCAGGGGTGCAAATGGCCTCACCCAAAAAAATATGTCTGATATGGTTTCTCCACAAAATAGTTCACTGAAAAGTTTCTCAGTGCATGTGCTCTGGAGGTTTCAAGTTTCAACATCAAGTTGCATACTGGACCACGATTGGCTTGCAAACTAGTTGTGATCCCAAATCCTGCTGCTGTGTACACGTGTTAAACTGAGATTTCAGGTGAGCACAGAGAAACTTTCCCCGTTCAGCGAATGAATGAATAAATGAATGAATGTGAAAACAGCCTTCTAGTGTCAGACTGTGTACATGATCTTGCACAGTGAAGCTCAAACAGTGAAGGAACAATAGGCATACCACATGGTGTGGAGGGGGACTTGAAAAGTTGTGCATGTGTTGTATTCTGCATTTGACTGTTAACTATGAACTAAACTGTGAGTTGGGATCATGTATATAAAGATGGCTGACACGTCCCCACTCCCTCCCGCTGTACGAAAGTGAAGTCAAAATCTTGTAATTTGGCAGAGTCTGCGCAGTAGTGGTCGGACGGTGGAGCCGGGGTATCGAAGTCCCGCCCATATACCCGCTCGACCAATCGCAAGTCCATCACAGCTGTCGATCGTGACATTACACCCCGTTTTTATAGCATCCAATAACAAATAATAAAAAACAAACTTAATCAGAAAAATGAGCACTTGAACAAACATCAGCGTGATCAGAACTACTTAAAATGAATAATACAATTATTTGATGTGTACCTTTTAGTTTTTAGTAGTGATTTTTTTGTTTGGCCCATGTCCCCCCACTGCAGCCAAGGGGACGATCGAGATGTTTTGGCGTCACTTATACAGTCTATGCATCAACCCCTGGTTGGGATCATAATGTGAAGGAACCCCCTGTTCTTAACAAGCACGCAAGCCTTTCTTACCATCTCTTATGTTGCTTTTTCATGCAGGCGGACTCAGCGGTGGAGGAGGCTTCGGCTCCGGAGCTGTCCGTGGAGGAGGTGTGGTGCGGGGCGGAGGGCCCTGCATCACTGGCTGAACTTGCCCTGGAGCAGAGGGGTGTCCACTACCCCCTGGTGCAACACCACTGCCTGTTAGCCTCCCTGCAGCATGCTGCTATGACATTCAGCTTGAAGCTCAAACCACTCAGCCTGTTTGACAGCAAGGTGAGGAGATGGACTTATTGACACAGACACACACACACACACACAAATACTCATGTTGACTGTGAAGGTGAGCATATCTACATCCACCAAAGTTAAAAGTCTGGACAAGGCTTTAAACACCATTTACTCCTTTCTTACTTTAATATGTCAAATAACACTCTTTTAGAGCTGTTGTTATTACAAAAGCTAAACAATGTAGTCTTTATCGTGTGTGTGTGTGTGTGTGTGTGTGTGTGTGTGTGTGTGTGTGTGTGTGTGTGTGTGTGTGTGTGTGTGTGTGTGTGTGTGTGTGTGTGTGTGTGTGTGTGTGTGTGTTTTGTCCCAGGGTAAGAATGCTTTCTTCAGAGATCTGACGACCATCCAGTTGATGCCCAGCGGAGACATGGACCCAGGCCTGGTCTCGATACGGCAAGAGGTGAGAGGTGGATTTGGATTTTTTAGGATCTACAGGTCAGTAGAAAATGAAGAGCTTCAAACAAATGGTCTGTTGTCATCTGATTCCATCTCCTCTTCACTTCCCACATTCTTACTTCGTCTCAGTTCCTCCTCCGGGTGCTGACCAGCTGGGTGCAGGCTATAGATGATCCTTCCAGCTCAGCCTCTGGCACCAGGCCCCCCCCTCTACCCTCTAGTGGACCCAAAGCCGACTGGTGGCCCTCGCTGTGTCTGGAGCTGGGCTCCCTGCTGCAGGTCAACCCTGACATCCTGAGACGGCACCTCGTCTGCGAGCTCTACAGCCAGGGCCTGGACCTCCGGGCTGAAGAGGCAAGAGAAATTTGTGGTTTTCTTTGTAGCAGAAAAAAAGCTAAAATTGGGGATGATGCTACTTTTGTTAAACCTTTATGCTGACCACAGTGCTTGGTAAGTGTTCTGCTCTGGCTTTTCATCTTACGTGTGTGGCGTCTTTTCACCCAGGTGATGTTAGAGGTGGAAGATAAGGATGTGCTGGGCTCCCAGCTGCTGGTGCTGACCGGCCAGAGGCTGAGTTACGCACTGCTCCACAGCCAGAGCCAGACGCAGGGAGCCATGGAGCTGCTGGCCCGCCTGCCCCCCACACTCTGCACATGGCTCAAGGCTATGGTGAGACACCAGACAAGTCATCTCATACACTGAAGACATTTCAGTCACAGGTTCTTACAGGCTAGATGCTCTTTTCTATAAGTGCATTTGTATAACCAGCCTTCTTCATTAGGCTCAACCCCTTGTGTTCTGTTATTTACAGAGGCACCCTCAACCACAAATCCTCAAATCAACAACATTACTGGCTACAGCAATTAAAGACTGCAAGAGCTGACAGACTACTGAAAAATGTAACCTGTTTTTCAGTGTTCTCACTCAATAGGATTTTTTGCATATGACTTTTTTACATTTGAAACTAGACAGGAAGAGGAAACTGGTTACAGGTCACCCAATCTGAAATGGACCTGTGGAAAAAACTACTCGAAGTGGATGCATAGGCTACTTATAAAAACAAGCGACAGCTTGCGGAGTCTTTGCGCTGGAAATGACAGCCGTGGTGAAGCACCTCTCTCCCGGAACACCGCAGCGACAATAAATTAAGCTTAACAATGTAATGTATATAGTGTGTTTTTGTACTGCAGGACCCCAGTGAGCTGCGGTGCCCCCTGGTCCCCCTGCCCCAGACCAGCAGGCTGGTCGGCCGTCTGATTGAAATCCTGCCGGAGAACCACGCCCAGTACAGCCTGGGTCTGCACCTTCTGGAGGCTGTGGAGGCCCTCACCACTGAGGACTAACCCTGAGAGGGCGAGGGGGGTGGAGTCACCTCTGAAGGCATGGTCGTAGCAGGCAGACGGACAGAGAGAAGGAAGGAAGGAAACAAAAAAAGAAAAGAGACTGCTGGAGACTTTACCACTTCAGGATTTGAGTTGTGTCCAGAAGTGTGATCACATGCAGCGTATGACGCAGTCAACAAAGAGAAAGATGATAAATAGCCTTTTCACACTCTTTCGTCATTGTCATGGAGTTTTTTTATTTTATTCATTCAGCAGATCTTAATATAATATAATACTTATAGTATACATATAATGCTATTAAGTCCTCACAACTTAATTGTAGAAAGCAGTGATATACAGAGTGGATATGATAGGCTTTTAACTATTTTTAATCCATATTTTCGTGCATGTAACATAAATAATGTTGAGTACTTGTGTTCTTGAAGTATTGTCTGGAAGATACGTATATGAGATGGGTATTACGGATTGGGGCATGTTTTTTCTTTGTCACTCCACCGTCATTTTCAACCTGATTAACCCTAAAAATCAGATCAGGTCACTGTGTCGGTGTCCTAACCGTGTGCCATATCACAGTTCTGTTTGACATTTCTCCTTCCTCTTTCCCTCTAATAGACAAGACGTGTCATTAAGAAATATGGACCTTATTTTTTTATTTATAAATGCAGACAGTACTGTACTAGCTGTGCCTGTACCCTCCTATTCTATAGTCCGCCCAGCTGCTCCCACTGGGTTGACCCTTCGCAGAATAAAGAGGTTTCTCAAAAGCTTAGATGTTTATGTTGAGATGATGACGTGTTATTGGCTACTTGTTGATTCAGCAGACACTCATAACATACATACTATAGATAGATAGATAGATAGATAGATAGACAGAAAAAGTCATAGTATAGTATGTCGAAAAAAAAGTCATAGTATAGTATGTGATAAAGTCACAGTATAGTTTGTCAAAAAAAAGCAAAGTCATAGTATAGTATGTCGAAAAAAGTAAAAAAAAAAGTTGAAAAAAAGTCATAGTATAGTATGTAAAGTAAAAAAAAGTCATAAGCAGGTCATAAAAAGTCATGGTATGGTATCTCGAAAAAGTCAGAAAAAAAGTCATAGTATAGTATGTCGAAAAAAGTTATAGTATAGTATGTGATAAAAAGTCAGAGTATGGTAGGTCAAAAAAAGGTCATATTTTAAAAAAAAGTCACAGAATAGTATGTTGAAAAAGTTCAAAAAAGTCATATTATAGCAGGTCATAAAAAGTCTAAAAAGTCATAGTATAGTATCTCAAAAAAGTTAGAAAAAAAGTCATAGTATAGTATGTCGAAAAAAGTTAGAAAAAAAGTCATAGTATAGTATGTCGAAAAAAAAGTCATAGTATAGTATGTCGAAAAAAAAGTCATAGTATAGTATGTCGAAAATAGTCATAGCATAGTATGTCGAAAATAGTTGAAAAAAAAGTTATAGTATGTCGAAAAAAGTAAAGAAATGTCATAGTATAGTTGTCGAAAAAAGTTGAAAAAAGGTCATAGTATAGTATGTGATAAAGTCACAGTATAGTTTGTCGAAAAAAAGCAAAGTCATAGTATAGTATGTTGAAAAAAGTTGAAAAAAGTCATAGTATAGTATGTCGAAAAAAGTAAAAAAAAAAGGTCACAATATAGTATGTAGAAAAAAAGTCATAGTATAGTATGTTGAAAAAAGTTATAGTATAGTATGTCAAAAAAGCAAAAAAAGTCATAGTATAGTATGTCGAAAAAAGGTCATAGTATAGTATTTAGAAAAAAAAAGTCATAGTATAGTATGTCGAAAAAAGTTAAAAAAGTCATAGTATAGTATGTCAAAAAAGTCAAAAAAAGTCATAGTATAGTATGTCGATAATAGTTGAAAAAAGTCATATTATAGTATGTCAAAAAAGTCAAAAAAAGTCATAGTATAGTATGTCGATAATAGTTGAAAAAAGTCATATTATAGTATGTCAAAAAAGGTCATAGTATAGTATTAAGAAAAAAAAGTCATAGTATAGTATGTCGAAATTTTTTTAAAAAGTCATAGTATAGTATGCAGAAAAAAGTGATGAAAAAGTCATAATATAGTACGTCAAAAAAGTCACAAAAAGGTCATAGTACAGTATGTCAAAAAAGTGATAAGATATACTGACAGGAACACAACTTCCCTCTTGATCTATTTGTATTATTCAGTCCTGGAAAGTAGGTTTTGCAAATACTTGCACGCTGCAGGATTTGAACACTCAACCTTCAGTGTTCTAATCATTTGCTTATCACCCTACGCTATCTAATTTTCAACTGTGGAAGAAAGTCAGAATAGTGATTAATTCAGCAGACACACATAACATGTTTAGAGCTAAAACTCCATTTATTTATAATTTATAACCTTTTTCTCATACACCTTCAATTTTATGGGAAAGTTTACAGGGAACAGGATTTATTATACAAAGGTAAACGTTCACAAGAATATAAATTATCTGCTGTTGTCACATAGTGACACTCATTGTAATGAATTTAATTTCCATGTAGTTACACATTTAAAAACAACAACCGATAAGCCCACTGAATGGCATTCCTTCTAGACTGAAAAAACAAGTCAATTCCCAACTATACATACAGTACACAATCTCGCTCATGCTTTATCAGACTGTTTGGTGGAACAAGATCAAACGTATAAGCACCGCATTCATGCCACAGCAAAGTGACCGAGGCCGACTTAGGCCGGCTACACACTGGCGTGAGCGTGGCGTTTCCGTTGCGTGTCAGCTGCGTGGATTTTTCTGTCTTTTCACACCACAAACGTGTCTGACGCGGCGCTGCTGCTGCTGCTGCTGCTGCTGCTCGCCATGTCTGTATACATGTTTGTTTCCCATTGATTTACTCAAGCAGTAGAATACTTCATGTTAAACAAATATATTCTGATCTGATTACAGCAAAGACAACGTTGGCAGTATTGACGGCAAAATAGGCTCCAGAATATTTCGTTCTGTATTGACAGGTGCAATATTGGAAAATCGATAATTATTTATTATATATTTTTATAAATTACATTTATATCTGCATTTATGTCAAAACCTAGACTTTCAAAATTACATATAAACATCTTTTCCTATTCCATTTTGCATGGAAATTCTTCAAAACATGCATGTTGAGTGAAAAATAGCCGCCGGTCCTATTTCTAGCATGCACGGGTTTGATGAGACGTGCGTGTCACGCAGGCAGCGTGTAAGCTCTAACCTGTTAACATGGGAGCCCAAATAAAAAAGGACACGCCACACAGATGACACGCTCACGCCACGCAGCTGACACGCTCACCACGCCACGCAGCCAGTGTGTAGCCGGCGTTAGACATTTTGGTTTTAGTGCATAAAACAGTGAAGCCTGAAGCACATTTAGCGAAGTATGCGCTGTTATCTGCTATTACGCCTTTCCTTCCCAAAGCCAACCACGTGCCAAGCTGCAGCTTCTTTTAACTGACAGTCAAAATAAATGAAAGAACACCCGAGTGAAGCAACAGCTGATTTGGAGTCAGTTTTACATTTGTCAGGTGATGGCGACGTGGATTGTGTATCCTGGTCTCTATTCAGCCCTCGGGGAACTTCGCCCGGAGCAAAGAAACAAAAACAGCCAAGATGATGTGTGCTGGTCGTCATGGTGACAGCACGTGTGGCCTGTCAGTGAGCCTGTGAAACGACGGACTGGCAGCGTGGGCACAGGCAGTCTGCAGAATCTGCAGTGTAGCGGCGGCAGCGCGGGCACCGGGCAGTAGAGGTGGGAACCGCTGCTATACTGTAGGCACTGTCCTCACGGATCACGCCACCTGACAGGACACACACACACACACACACACACACACACACACACACACACACACACACACACACACACACACACACACACACACACACACACACACACACACACACACACACACACACACACAGAGAGAGAGAGAGAGCATTTTGGAAGTCATCGCGTCACTTTTTGTCCATAATAGTAAAGACCATTGTGTGTTAAACAGAAACGTTTTCTCTATCTCTGACATAATTATACTGGGCCAGGCTGTTGATCTGATCCTCTGAAGTTAACCTGCAGGTTAAACATACAGCTTAGGTTACCATGGTGATGCACGCCAATAAAAAAAAAAAAAAGGAGCCAGCTTCATGATAGAAAACCCGAAGATCGCTGGCTAACCCGTTAATCTTGCTTCATGGTACGTGCCCGATGGGTAACTAATAGCGTTAACAATGGCTCCGCGCCATTTAGGTCCAGGCACAGGACCCCGACACCGGCGATGTTCTTAGTGACACCTGTGTCAGAGCAGGCGCACATATTCATAGAGGTTTATGCCTCGACGCAGAGGTCCAGGGTTCGAGTCCGACCTGTGACGATTTCCTGCATGTCTTCTCCCTCTCTCTCCCCTTTCATATCTAGCTGTCCTGTCCATTAAAGGCGGAAAAGCCCACAAAAATAATCTTTAAAAAAAAAAAGGAAATGTCTGCTGGGAGAAAGGACATGACGCAAACTCTACTGCACCATTACATCACTATCTTATGGCGTTTTTCCATCACATGGTACCTGCTCGACTCTCCTCGCCTTTTTTGTTCCATTACTAAAAAAAAGTACCTGGTACCTGCTAACAGGTACTTTATTTTTTTTAGTACCACCTCCGTCGAGGTTCGCCGATCCCAAAAGGTGACGTGAAAGCGACAGACGGGGGCGTCCGGAACAAACTAAATGTGTCTTCTGGCAACAACAACACACCTTCGACGTTCTGTGTGTGTGTGTCGCGTTAGGTCACAGTAGTTTCCTGCGGCGGCGCTATGACGACCAGCCACGCTCGCCTCACGCATGAGGCGATACTAATGCTGCAATGGAAACAGGAGGACGGGGCAACGCGGCCGAGCTAAGTAGAGCTGGTACTAGCATTACGCCATTACTGTGAACATGTCTCACCCTCCAGGTTGATGAGGAAGGTGCCGTGGCTCAGCAGGGCGTCTGGCGGCAGGTCACGGGGCAGCTCACTGGTCAGGCTGACCCGCGCTACCATCATCAGCTCAGCCAGCTGGGAGGAGGTGGAGGTGGCTTCATCTTGTAGAGACTGGGAGGGAAGCAGAGGAGGGTATGAGTTTGTATTTATGCAGTCCCTTTGAAACATGGGTGTAGCATATTTTATATATTTGTGCTTATCTGTTTATTATATATTGATAGAAATGTAAACATGTGTTACGTTACCAGTGCAAAATATGTTACACCTCTTAAACCATGATACAGTAAATGCCAGATAATTTATCAATGTAGTGTTGTGTAGGCAAACAACCCATTGCAGACCCATTTCTATCATATCTTAAAATACATTATATATAACATATATTATGATGATGATGATTCTCATGATGAGGAACAATGTTTGGAAGTCCTCAAGCCTTGCCATAACTATTTCTATATTCTATTTATTTTTAAAGGCACGGTGGATTGCCTTAGCATTTATACATATGAATATATAATAATATAAGGTCATTTTCAGTGTATTTTGACAACTCTCGTGCATTTATGTAAACCACGTATAGCAATGTTTTCTCTAGGTTTGAGGAAGACTTCGGTGTATCTGGCAGAGGGTAAGGGGTCCTCACTAAAGAAACTAAGTTTTTCAATAAAGAAATAAATAATTTCACATCATTTTTGGACCATTATTATTATTACCATATCTGTGTCTAAAACGCTGGATAAGCTAGAGCAGAAAATTAACAAATAACACTCAAAAAGCTTAAAGCAAAACTTACTAAACAAGTCTTCTGAGAAAAGTCATTTAACGTTAGTTAGTTAGTTATGATGCTCACATAGATTTTACATTCATTCCATTTAATCCCATCCTAAGCTTTAATGGTAGGAGAAACTCTGTTTAGTGATTTGCCAACAACACCATGTGATTTACCTCCATGAGTTCAAACAGCAAGCCGGGTTCGATGGCAATAGTGAGGTCGTACTGAGCTGCATTTTTTCCTGGAATGGACGACAGGAAGGAGTCCCTGATGGCACAGGCTCCTTCAACTGCTTCCTCCAGTCCTGGACGCCGCCACACAGAGCTGCTTTTGATCCAGCCACTTTTAAACAATGTCTCTTCTTCTGCAGAAACAAGACTGTGGTTGAAAACCCATGCAGTCGTATGGAGTCAATAGCTTCGCAACACAAACCAACAGACACATACCGGCATGCCCTGGTGCGTGTAGATAGACCTCTTCGGCTAGATGTGGCAGGATGGGAGCTATTGATCTGGTCACCCCATCCAGAATTTCCTCTAAAACGGTCTGACATGATCTTCTGCCCAAAGAGTCCTCCGGATCACAGTACAATCTGATTGAAAGAGGCAGACATAAAGATATAGATGGAGGGTGGGACAAAGAAGGACAAAGAGATGTGGGAATTAAAAAACACTTAATATAAGGAGAAGAAAGAAAAAGAATACAAGCACAGCTTAAATCAAATGTGGTTTATTTGTTGTAACAAGCCTTTACCTGTCTTTGATGATGCTGAAATAAAAGCTGGAGAGGTCTCTGGTGATGAAGGCTTGGAGGACACGGATGGCCCTGCCGGCATCAAACTCACTGTAGGCGTCCGTCACCTGCAGACACACACACACACACACACACACACACACACTTCAGTGGCTTTCACACAGGTACCCTCATTTCAGTCAGCAGCTGTTGCTGCTGCTCGGACCGAAGTTCTACACCAAAACACACCTTGATGCTGTACTCGCGGAGCAGGTGCAACATGTACTGATCAATGTAATGCATCTCTTTGGGGTCCACAGCCTGCACACGTGGGTCGAAACCGTGCAGGTTGCCGAGCAGGAACTTCAGAGTGTTCCTTAACTGGGAGAGACGTAAAGTGTGAAAGCAGCGAGTATCATTTGTAGAAAATAACCACGTCACTTGTACCATGTCCTTACTGCACTGGTACCTTGCTGATGCTGTCTCTGGCTGAGTTGAGTGCAGTGGGTCCGATCTGAACCTCAGAGAAGACGTTTGACTCAGCCACCCACCAACGTAGCACATCTGCCCCGTAGGCTGGCACAGTGCCGTCCTGAAAAGGACGGGACATGTGAGAAAAAGTGTGTAGGAGAAACAAAAAGTGCTTAGTATTTAATTGAGGTTAAGATGGTCAGTTTTCAAAACTGCAACAGCTGAAGCTTCTAGAGCAAATGGAGTCCTTAAACAAAGTTAGTTACGCCTTACTAAGGGTCCTCAGACCAGAAACAACGATTCACCGCAGGGTTCATCATCAGAGTTTTTTTGTGATTGTTGCGGGCAAAAATCCTTGATTATGCGGCACGTTTTCTTAAAAATACGATGGAATATGCGGGATATTTATGCAGTTTTATGCGATGAAATTGCGGGAACTTGCAAAAATTGTGGTTTGATGAAAAAGAGAAAACAAAGTGATTCCCCCCCCAACACCGTGTTCTCACTAGGAGAAATTATGTCACTTCATAATGTTTCCATGGCAACAGGGGAAAATGGCTGCTCTCGTGTGAAGTAAACACAACATTTTTCATCTTCCTGCTGAGATATATGTGACTTTTTTGCAACAAAAATGCGGGGATTATGAAATCATGCAAGCCCCGTGTATTTTGCGTGGAAATCTACAATTTATGCGGCGAAAGTGCGGCGTATTTAAAAAAAAATGTGGCCCCCTGCATAAATATGCAGACTTTGGCTGATTATGCGTTGAATTCTGCGATCGCATAATCGCGTTTTTTTCTGCAGGGACTGCTTACCTTCCCTCCATTAATGACTGTGTCAGGATCCACAACGTTTCCCAGAGACTTGGACATCTTCTCTCCTTTCTCACTGACCGCAAAGCCGTGGACCACCAGAGACCTACACACACATCAATGTCTTATATCAGCAAAATTAAAATATTGCAAGAGAGACTAGCGTGACTGAAGATTTTCTATAATAAAAAAAATATTTTGGCCCAAAAAAAGATGTTTTTGTTGATATTTGTATGTGTTGGAGTATGTCAAAAAAGTTGTAAAAACCTGTCATGGCATAGTATGTCAAATAAGTCTGGAAGAACACGCAAACTCCAACCGAAAAGGCCCAGCCCGGACTGGGGATCGAACCAAGTGCAGAGTCTGCAGTGCTAACCACTGAACCACCATGCCACCAAATATTTCTGGACATCCAGCAATTAATATCATTAATACAGTTTACTAGCTTGTTAACTGAGATAATCGGAGGAAAGTGAAATGTACAACAACCCTAACCCTGAGCCACCAAATAAAGTATGTTAAAAGCAGTCATGGAATGGTATGTCAAAAACAGCCATTTAAAAAATCATAGTATAGTATGTCGAAAAATAGTCATAGTATAATACATATCGAAAAAAGTCACAGTATGGTATGTCAAAAAAGTTATAGTTTAGTATGTCGAAAAAGTGATAAAAAGTCATAGTACAGTATGTCAAAGAAAAACATTAAAAAGTCATAGTATGACGAAAAAAGTAATTGTATAGTCATGAAAAAGTCAGAAAAGTTTGTCGAAAAAAGTGATAAAAGTCATAGAACAGTACAATGAAGTGCTGCTGAATCAGCATTCACACAATTATGAGAAATGTAGAATCAAGTGTTGACCAAAAGACTATCTCTGCCTCTGCTGCTTCAATTTCAACCATTCTTTTCATCTGTGCATTAACAGAAAATTGCTGGAGTAGCAACTGAAACATCGCAAAACTATGATCTCAAAAAATGTGTAACTTTATTGTCATTAACTGTGGGGCACACAGGAGGTCTACACACTGTAAGGCTCCAACTAAATAATGTATTATTATTTATTGTTGCCTGGATGTGCGTACACTTGGTCCCTCTTATGACTTTATTGTCCTTGACAATTAAGTAGAGGCTTCTTTGCCTTTTTGTCAAATAAACAATTTCTCTAAACTGACAGACTTGTGGATGATAAGTGTCACTATCAATTACACCTCTGACCAATCACAAGCTTTTTGTATTCTTGGGAAAGCAATGTGCACCAGATGCCTTTTTTTTCATTAAAACACTATTTATTCATGTTAAAATGTGTATCCACTACATTGCAGTCATTTGTATTGCAATGTACTGTAAGTTACAATTCAGTCTAATTTGTTTCTATGTATCTGGTAAATGTATTAACAGTGATTTGCAGTCATTTAGATGTAGCTCACAGCAAGTGGATAGGTCACTCACTTGAAAGGTGCTTTGTTCCTGACGGCTACGCTGGTGAGCAGCGAGGACTGGAACCAGCCTCCAATCTGGTCCTTCCCTTCCACATAAGCATCTGCCCTGGAGTCTGACTCTGGAGGAGAGCAAGATGCAGAAAAATGAGAGGGAAATCGTTTTTACACTCATCATGCCTCTAAAATATTAGGTAAACAAAATGGTTAGTGCATGTGAAGACTGTTCCAGAGGAGAGAAAGGTCTAGAGAGACCAGCCACCGTTAGTGAGCAGACTCAATAAACATGCCTTGTCCAAATAGCCTGTTTTATCAATTTTAACTCCAGATAGACAGGTGTTGCAGCCATGGCATCACAGGCACAAAGAACTTTCAGCCTCATCTATCTCTATCCTGAACCAAACCGCAGACAAAACAAATGGTAAAGAAGTGCAGAGTTTGGGCCATTCCTGGAAAAAGAAACAAACTGCCACAGAGAGAAAGAGAGGAGGAGAAGGAGGATACAAGTGAGGTGATGGCGTTCATGCTGTTGGAGTTCCTCGTAGTCTCCTACTTCCATATTTGGTATATAAATACTCCTCACATCATTTTTAAATGCACTATGAAAAGTAGTAATCAATGCACTGAATTGACTGAATGTCTATTTTTCTGTATTAAACACTGGAGAGATGCTGTTGTTTGAAAATTAACACTTTTTTGTCACTTATTTTGCCATTTCTGTCTCTTCTACGTTATTTTTTTCTCAACATTTTTGTAGCATTTTTCAATGTTTTCTGCACTTTTTTCCCTCACTATCCCCAGTATATACACTAACAACAATTTATTACCACTATTTTTACACTCATTGTTGGAAATTATGGTCAATAAACCTCTTGTAGCTTATATGAAATTATATCTAACTTTTGAGTGTAAAAAGCAGAAAGTATGAATTATTTTTACTAATATTTAAGATCAGAGGATGTTGATGTACAATCACAGACTGTTAAGTCAGAATAATGCTATCAAATTAAATAAAACACCCGAAATTCAATAAAAGTAGTGAACTGATCCCTAAATTTGACTTGTGAAGAGTGATTCATGGAACCGTCTGTGTTACTTTTGGGCAATTTGTTTGAAATAAACCAAATGTTCTGATACAGAAACTTTGAAAACGGGTTAAATTTGACCCGAAGACAACAGGACGGTTAACTAACATAGGTATTAGAGAACGTTTACAAGCAGACTGAGACAAGAGGAGTAAAAATGTCTGAGAAACACAGACAGAGAGAGCCAAAGACATTGGAAGACAGAGGCAGCTGCGTTGGCCGGTAGGCGGAGGATCAAATAACCTGTGACCCGAGGTTTGCGGAGCGGAGCGGGGAGCCAGCTGAGACGTGACTCAGGCTCCTCCGTGTCTCTGTCCATCTCCTCTGGAAATGACAACACAACCAGAACAGGTCCAACTCAGCAAGTCATTTGATCTTGTGTTCTGATTCACAAGCAAACAAATGACATCTTCACCTAAATGTTATGGACTGGCCAACCTTAACACATTATCATTTGCCATCCATAGAGTCACATCGCTAGCATGGCTAAAGGAAAATAGTACTTGTGTCTAGAAAAATTCCACAGAACAGGTAAACAGGTGATTTTTCACAACCTGCCTCTTTATATACCTGAGTCCCTTCAGAAAAACAGAGTTTTTTGTGATTGTTGTGGGCAAAAATCCTTGATTATGCGGCACGTTTTCTTAAAAAATGCGATGGAATATGCGGGATATTTATGCAGTTTTATGTGATGAAATTGCGGGAACTTGCAAAAATTGCGAAAAAAAAAAGTGATTCCCCAACACCGTGTTCTCACTAGGCGAAATTAAGTCACTTCATGTTTCCATGGCAACAGGGGAAAATGGCTGCTCTTGTGTGAAGTGAACGCAACATTTTTCAACTTCCTGCTGAGATATATGTGACTTTTTTGCAACGAAAATGCGGGGATTATGAAATCATGCAAGACCCGCATATTTTGCGCGGAAATCTGCAATTTATGCGGCGAAAGTGCGGCGTATTTGAAAAAATGCGGCCCCCGCATAAATATGCGGACTTTGGCTGATTATGCGATCGCATAATCACGTTTTTCTGGAGGGACTGAAACCTGTGGAGAGGAACAGTTTACTGCTGTAGATAAAACCACATTGCTTTTCTTCCCATACTGGCACACTTTGGTATGGATTGTTTGAAGACTTACTGCAAGATTAGGTTAAAGGAACACATACATATTTTTCCTCTTACCTGTAGTGTTTTATCAATCCAGATAGTTTTTGTGTGAGTTGCCCAGTGTTGGAGATATCGTTCATAGAGATGCCTGCCTTGTCTCGAATATAATTGAACTAGATAGTACTCTGCTTGTGGTGCTCAAGGCGCCAAAAGAATTCATTTGAAAAACTCAACAGTAATAACTCTTTCCAGAAATCATGACCCGGTTACTCAAGATAATCCACAGACCTGGTTGTGAGCAGTTTCATGTAGGAACTAATTTCTTCCTACCGAACTACACCTGCCGACCGTATCACAGCGCAGAAGGAAGTGTACTCAGGGACAAGAGGCTTGTGCTTGTGACTCAAGCCTCAACAAGATGTAAACATTAATGGTGCCCTCCATCGCTGAGCTGTAACGTTAGCTCAGGTGAGATAGCAGTATTGGTTAGCTGTAAACTAATCTCCACAAGCTAGCAACGTCGGACCACGAGCCTCTGGCTTTGAGCATCACAAACCAAGTGCCATCTAGTTCTATTATAGCTGATAGAAGGCAGACATCTCTACGGCCTATATCTCCAACACTGGGAAACTTGCACCAAAACTATCTAGATATACTGTATAAACAGCACTACAGGTAAGATGATTTTGGGGTGAACTGTCCCTAACAAGGTGGTTATCTCTGGCAGTGTATCTATCTGCAATATAAATGTGGTCACTGATTGTATTGTCTGATGTTCTACTAATGTTGCGTTGCACGGAGAGCCTGGTAATAGTATGCTGAGGCTGCACTGCCTTCTAATCCAGCTGTGTGGTCAGCAAACTACTGCTTTTGCTTACAATACACTTTGCAAATCAACTTCATTAGTAGACTGTGTAAGGAAAGTGTAAGTAGCTTTCTCTACAATCAAACTAATAAAGGGAGAGGTGATTAAAGGCATCTTGAAAGCTGGCAGTCATTGAACTGAGCTGGAGAATTAACTGCTGCTATTCTGAGAACAACCTTGATGAGTGTCACTGGAGAGAAAGAAGTGTGAAGGAACAACATCATCACATCAATGTACAAATATCAACGTTTTTGTAGATCATGAAAACTGCATGAGAAAGCATCAGTTTTATAGAAGTAAATCAGTAGTTAAAAGCATTTTGCAGCTATGGACATCAGTTTTCAACAATCACACATATCTCTATCAGAAACTACCATTATTAATAAAAGGAAGTAATAGTGTATTAGTGTTAGGGTTCATCTGAATTTGCAGTGTTTCACAGATGCCGATTCCCATAAAATTAACTCAATATATTTGTACTTAGTATGACGTGCATAACAGGACAGATTGAAGTTATTTCAGATGTACCTTCTAGTACAGCAGCCCATGAAGCTCCGCTATCAAACCAGATGTCGAGGACGTCTTCTCCCCGAACGTAGTCAGTCACTGGACCTGCTTTACTCTGATAGAGACACACGCAAAGAAATGGAAATGGATGAATGACTGTAGTTGGCCAACAGAAAACTGACGACAGCTGATGACAATATTAAAGTGCTCATATTATGCTCATTTTCAGGTCCATAATTGTATTTAGAGGTTGCACCAGAATAGGTTTATGTGGTTTAATTTTCAAAAAACACCATATTTTTATTGTACTGCACATTGCTGCAGCTCCTCTTTTCACCCTGTGTGTTGAGCTCTCTGTTTTAGCTACAGAGTGAGACATCTCACTTCTGTTACATCTTTGTTGGGAGTCGCACATGCTCAGTACCTAGGTAAGGACTACTAGCCAGTCAGAAGCAGAGTATGAGGGCGTGTCCTGACAGTAGCTAGGTAAGGACTACTAGCCAGTCAGAAGCAGAGTATGAGGGCGTGTCCTGACAGTACCTAGGTAAGGACTACTAGCCAGTCAGAAGCAGAGTATGAGGGCGTGTCCTGACAGTACCTAGGTAAGGACTACTAGCCAGTCAGGAGCAGAGTATGAGGGCGTGTCCTGACAGTATCTAGGTAAGGACTACTAGCCAGTCAGGAGCAGAGTATGAGGGCGTGTCCTGACAGTATCTAGGTAAGGACTACTAGCCAGTCAGAAGCGGAGTATGAGCACTTTAATAATCACATTTAACGCTACATTGATGACTTTTTAAGTGAGGGCAGAAGAACAAAAAGATCCATCTTTAGCTGGAAGTTGTTCAGCAGCTATTTGCTGTAACTTTGTCTGCCTGCTGGGAGAGTAGTGTACAGTGGCTTTATCAGAGGTGTTAACCAAAACAATACGTAAAATATTAAATATAATATAAAATACCACAGTTCTGCAGAGTTGGGAGATAATTGTTTGACTTGTTATTGGGTAAATCATTTCACATGACTTACGTATGTAATTCTATTCAGTGTTGATACGAAATATGTTGATAATGCAGCTTATTCATTAAGAAAAATAATTACAATTACTGCTTTTAACATTTACATTTACACAGCTTTTTTTAAAGTGAGAATGATTATTTTTTTCTGCGTTCCTTACTGTTCAATGATATGCATTTTTGTTTTTTTGAAAATCACTTCAAAGGCATCTCTCTTAGCTCTGGTTAACTTAGCGATTTGTTATAGCTTTCAACATTTTGTAGAACAAACAATCAATAGGCCCACATTAAAAGGTTGAGAATACAAATCTTCATTAATGCCAAACAGCTCTCAGTAATAATTAGTGTCTTCCCCTGCCAAAAAGCATTCATAATTATAATATGCATCATATTAGAGAAGGATTACCTGACCCTCACATGCACACTAACACACACAGGGCCCTGTTTTAACGATCTGAGGTCACGGCGTGAAGCGCCTGGTGCAGGTGCGTTTAAGGCGTGTCCAAATCCACTTTTGCTAGTTTAACGGCGGAAAAAAGGATCCGTGCACAAAAGGGTTGTACTGAGTGTCTTTATTAATCAGAGGTGTGTTTTGGGGCGTAACATGCAATCAACCAATCACAGAGATCATCTCCCATTCCCTTTAAAAGCCAGGCGCGTTTGGACCTTGGAGCATTGCTGTTATGATGGAGGATTTACACCCTAATATGTTTATTAGTAATCTTCTGCATGTGTGTGTGCTGCTGTGCGTCCCTGTGTGTGTAACAAGCATAGTGTGCACGCGCTGTGTACGAGCCTCGGAGCATTTTACTAATGTGCTGCTAAAATAACAATGAAATGCTGCGTTATTGACTTTAGACCAGGTTTTTGTTGGTCAATGGTGCCATCACTTCCTGCTGCCTCAAGATAGCAATACGCCCAGAATGCACCTGAACACACCTCCCTGTAAGACCAGCACGCCTAGAATGCACCTGAACACACCTCCCTGTAAGACCAGCACGCCCAGAATGCACCTGAACACACCTCCCTGTATGACCAGCATGCCTAGAATGCACCTGAACACACCTCCCTGTAAGACCAGCACGCCCAGAATGCACCTGAACACACCTCCCTGTAAGACCAGCACGCCTAGAATGCACCTGAACACACCTCCCTGTTAGACCAGCACGCCCAGAATGCACCTGAACACACCTCCCTGTAAGACCAGCATGCCCAGAATGCACCTGAACACACCTCCCTGTAAGACCAGCACGCCCAGAATGCACCTGAACACACCTCCCTGTAAGACCAGCACGCCCAGAATGCACCTGAACACACCTCCCTGTAAGACCAGCACGCCCAGAATGCACCTGAACACACCTCCCTGTAAGACCAGCACGCCCAGAATGCACCTGAACACACCTCCCTGTAAGACCAGCACGCCCAGAATGCACCTGAACACACCTCCCTGTAAGACCAGCACGCCCAGAATGCACCTGAACACACCTCCCTGTAAGACCAGCACGCCCATGAGCCACAGATGGGCGCAGGTGCATTTGCTATTTAAATGACGTGGGCGCTGGACGGGAAACCGACAACTGCGTCGGTCTTAAACTAGCAGAGACACTGGGTCAGGCGTTGTGCTGCGCCGGGCCGGGTGCAGGACAGGGTCCACACAGTATACTGACCTTCTTGAGCACAGCTTCTGGCAGCAACGTCTCAACAGGAAGCTCCCACCAACAGTCACTACCCTTTTCTTTGAAGAGCGTTGCTATATGGGACACTGTGTGTCTGCAGAGACAGGAGGAACGTTTAGTAATAAATAATAATAAACTTTATTTATACAGCATTTTTCAAAGTGCTTTACATGGTTGAACTGGGAACAAAAACATGTCATGACTGCCAAGAAATAAGATAAGTTAATAAGACAATAAGAAATCAGCAATACATAAAATAGAATAAAAAATAAAATACTTCAAAGTAAAATTCAAATATATACATGTAAGAAATGTGGGTATGTGTGTGTATCCAAGCATGTGTACGATGCAGTTGGTCTGCATATGTGGTGTGTATCAGCTTACTGGTTGATGAGAGCCTCTCCAGTCTCTCTGTGGTAGAAGACTGGGATTGGGACGCCCCAGCTTCGCTGTCGGGAGATGCACCAGTACGTCCGTCTGTCCAGCATGGTCAACAGGCTGCCCTTCGCTGACTCGGGCAAAACACGCACCTTCTGCAGTGCCTCCTGGACAAACACACACACAGTGGGGTTTTTTTCTCCCTTTGGAACAAACTGTAAATGTGAAGTAAGTCCCTCACTTGAAACATAAACCAGATCCCTTCCTGGAACCACCTTATATGCACCAGAAACAGACTATATTTTTTCCCCCCCCTGGTAAATAAAATAGGAGCTTAACAAAAGCTAGTCTGACCGTAACATGTCTTCCAGCTTTACCTTGGCCTTGTCTTTAAGTGACGCCGTGTTGATAAACCACTGTTTGCTGGGCCTGATGACGACAGGCTGCTTGGTCCTCCAGTCATACGGGTAGCTGTGGACACACTGCTCCTCCTTCACTAGAGCCCCACACTCCTTCAGCATGGAGATCACTAACACAGGCCAATCCACCAACACAAACATGAAAGAACAAAAAACACAGAGAAAGATATGAAAAACAACACATGCACTCACACATCCACATGGGCTAAGTAAGTATCTTACTGTGTCATATATTACGCTGTACCTTTGTCAGTGCCTTCTCTCATTACAGACAGATTGTGTAGCTCAGGGCCGGCCAGTTCAGTGAACTTGCCGTCCTCATCCACCATACACTCCTTTGGTAGAAGAAAAACATGCAAACACTTACACCGCGACACAAAATCATGTCAGCCATGTCTCACTTTTTTCCTTACTAAATTACTGAAACAATTAATCAATTATCACAGATGTCATTGTCTTGCATGGTGCAAAAAACACTTTGCTCATTTCAGGAAAAGTTGCCATTTTGAAAAAAAAAAAATGCAACGTACCACAGACAGTTTAAACTGTGAAGCCACGCTGTAATCCTCCATGCCATGAGCTGGCGCTGTGTGGACCAATCCGGTTCCTTTTGCCATAGTCACATGATTGGCCGGCAAAAGCAGCACTTCCTTGTCAGGAATTGTGGGATGTTTGCAGCTCCCACCCTCAAGTTGGGAGCCTTGGTACAGAAGGACAGGGGACATGAGCATGGTTACGTTTGTAACTGACAAGACACCTCTGTGTGTGTGGTGTGTGTGTGTGTGTGTGTGTGTGTTCGTGTGTGTGTGTGTGTGTGTGTGTGTGTGTGTGTGTGTGTGTGTGTGTGTGTGTGTGTGTGTGTGAGACCTGTAAAGGTGGCTACACTATCCAGCTCTGTGCCCAGCAGCGCTGCCACGCTGGCTGTGCGCTCAGTGGCCACCAACAGCAGCTGAGAGTTGTCTGCCCTCTTCAGCACCGAGTACCTGCAAACAGAAAACAAGGCACTTGCCTTTACCACGTCTGGTACCACATCGCATTCATATCGCAGACATAATCTGTATTGTTAGTCAAACATTTAATCACTGGACTTTTTTTTAGAATAAAGACATTTTACGATGAAAGCTTAAGACCAGAAATCTGACTATGGTTTACAGACCGATCCTTTAATGTAAGACAAACAAAGTTAGTTTTTTTAATTGGAATTTTTAACTCTTAAATGTCGACATGGGTATCTGCCTCAGAAACCTAGTATTGGTCAGACTCTATAGACCAATCAGGCAAAGTGCTTTACAACACAAAACAAGAAGACTGTGCTGTTGCCCCACTTAGCTCCTAGTAATCCTCAGGTACAGCGTAGATTAATGAGAGCTGAGCCATGTCTGCAGAGACACTTACTGGGCTTTGGGCATGTAGCAGACGGCCTGGTTGGCAGGAATGGTCCAGGGCTGGGTGGTCCACACCAACACAGAGACACCCTCCAAACCTGCTGAGGTACACAAACCGTACACTCATACACTGTTAATAGATTTCGCACCTGGTCAGAAGTATAATATTTTCTAACTAGAATTACCGCCAACTAGTTAAGTTGCAGTTTACATCCATGTCTGTCCAGACTCATAGTATATGTAGTCAAAGACTTTGTAAAACATTTGAAGAAATTCCCTCATGGGGGTCCTGAGACATCACGTATACAAGAATGGAACGTCCACAAAAAAATAACGCCTAAGGCCACAGCCGGCACAGAGGTGTTTAAAACCTCAATTACCAGTATGTGTGTGTGCGCGCATTTGTATTACCTTCTGAGGCTATCCCCGGTGGCAGTGTGCTCAGGGGGAATGTGGCATAGACGGCTCTGCTCACATGCTCAGGGTTGTACTCCAACTCTGCCTCTGCTAAGGCCGTTCTATAGAGACACAGAGACAGGAATAAAGCATACAACAGGAGCAAAAGCAGTTAACATATGTTGATCTTGAATATAATACATTAACATATTGATGCATCTATGCAGCAACCTCTGCATAAGCATACTAACTCAGTACCTTGATGAAGGAGACCAGAAGACTGGCTTGTAGTCCTGGTAGATGAACCCCTGAAGAACCAAAAACAAGATGGCATTAATATGACAATAATATCCAAAACCCATTCCTGTTGTTTTTACATTGTTGCAATAACTACTAATGTTACTATTGCCAACAAAGGTTTGCTGAACAGCACACCATTGCTCACCTTGCTGTGCATCTCTTGAAAGACTCTCAGCTGAGCAGCCTCATAGGCTCCATCGTACGTGTAGTAGCACCGGTCCCAGTCAGCCATCAACCCCCAGCGCTGGAAAGCAGCCTTCTGACGAGCTATGGCCCCATCTGCAAACTCCCGCGCTGAATGGAATGAAAACGTTACAGCAGGTGCGAATCTAATAACAGACATGTTCATCCAGTTTCTGTCCATCTTTACCTTTCTGTCTGATCTGCAGGGGGCCGAGGCCGCTCGTCCCCATCTCCCCCAGAGCCTTCAGCTCGATGGGCAGACCATGGCAGTCCCATCCTGGGATGTAGTGGACCTGCCGCCCCCTCAGCATCTCAAAACGGTTACGGATATCTTTCAGGATCTGGACCAAACAACAGTGAATTGAATGTTCATTTTGGCAGTGTTTGAGCTGTCATTGCCTTCAGAAAGCTTAGAACTTTACAGCAGCGACTAAATGCTACTGCAGGTCTCGACGGCAGCCAAATAATAAGTCCTAATTATTATTCTTTATAATGCATAGTGCAAAAGCAAAAACAATTACTGAAACACAACAAGCACACTGTTAACTAATCACCTTATTGAGTGCATGTCCTACATGAGGGTCTCCATTGGCATACGGGGGTCCATCATGTAGGCAGAACTCCTTCTTGGCCTTCCTCTCTCTTTGCCAGGAGTACAAATCTGCAAATCCACAGTCCTGCAAAAGTAGAAAGTATTTATATTTTTCATGTGACAAAAACAAAACATTATTAAAATGGAGCTATCTGTAACAGTGCTTAAACATCAAGATAATGTACATAGCTAGATTTGAGTTGTGCAAATATAAGTATGTATACACAGGCAGCTAGAGGGTGATAAGTCAGTCAGTTATGTATCACCAAACCTAAGTCAATATTTAAGCCGTGATCTGTCCGTCAGACAATATTTTCAGTGAAAGGAGGAAATAACATGTGATGAACCCTGAAGAAATGTAACGTTAGAATATGTTAAGTCATGTGTTACAATCAGGGTCCAAAATTAACTTTGTTGTCCACCAGCCACGTGGCTAGTGAATGTTCAAATTGTACAAGCCACTAAATGGCTGGTGAGTGAAGAAAATCTACCAGCCACTTGTATATATTTTACCAGCATTTGGCTGGTATATGGTGCTAATTTTGGACCCTGGTTACAATGTGTCCAGCTGTCAACGAGCAAGGGGAAATTAATGTTTTTTTTTTATCTATCTATCGTTCGTCGTACCTGCTGTATCTGCAGTTCTCGGTCAAGCAGCTTCTGTCCAGTCAGTTTCATCGGGAACTCAGTCCGGGGAAGGAGCACTGTGTCCCGATACAATCCCTGAGCAGGGACTGTCTCTGCGGGCTGAGCGCCGCCTTCTCCTGAACTCCCACCGCGGCTGGAGCTGAAGGAGAGGGCACGGTGGAGGAGGCCGCCTCCCCGGTGTGACCTCCGTCCCCATCTCGCTAGCGTCTGGCTTACTGCCGACACGCGGCACAGCAGCATGGAGAGGCGAAGTAGCTCTGCGGCCACGCAAAATCACACAAACTGAAAAGTGTTTCGTAGTTTCTGAGTTGCGACAGTATGCAGTATCGTGTTGTTATATTCCGCCCTTCGTGCAACGCTGTTTCTTCCGGAAGAAATTGAAGAGGGGACAACTACGGAAGCCCATTTGGACGGAAATTGCAAATCAAATTAGGTCGAATTCATGACAGTGGTGCAAGCATAGACTGTATTATGTTAAGATTATACAGTCTATGGGTGCAAGCATAAACTGTTCTATGGGTGCAAGCGATTTTGCGAAGTGAAGTGATAGATATGAGTACTCATTTATTTATAGATATTACGTAAAACGTTTAACAACACAGCTGTCTGAGTTGTTTTACTTTGAAGGTTTTACCGGAAGTATACGTATATCATTGTTTGACTCTTGACCTCTTGACAGTGCATATATCTCTAATATAGGAAAATACATTATTAACAATGATTACTACTATTGCAGGTACTGGTATTATTACTGGTTATTAATAATAATTAATCAAATATAATAAAATGGATTTGAATGCTGTGATGTGTGACTTTTAGTGAATTCATTTTTACTGTCCCTCAACAGTCCTCAACGAGAACATTACCAATATTATAACAAATATTAACACTGATTTTTAGGAAAATTAGGAAATAGGCCTGCTAATGTTCAGTGATTTTAAAAGTAGCCTCAATCAGGCCTGCATGAAATTGGAAATGATTTGCTGTTGCAAAAAAAATCATTTATGAATGCACTTTTAAAAAAGTTGTGGAAATAAAATGTCTTCAAATACAATATAAAAAAATATTTAGATTTTTATCAGTTGTTATTGAAACTCATCATTGCCTGGAACACACAAAAGATGCATTTACTGCAGAGGCGTGTGTGGGTTAGGGCAGGCGGACGGGATTTTGGGCAAAGGGGGGGGGGGCTCGGCTGTCCTTACCTACTCTAAGGGGAGGCTCACATTCACTCAATTTGAAAACCCCTGGAATAGGCTATTATTACGATTCATACCAATGTCAACTTTATAGACTTATAACTTGACGTTGATAACTTCATAACTGGACTTTGTAAATTAGAGTCGTTCAATTGCGCTTATCTTGCTAATATAGTGGACTATATATCCAGGGCCCAAATTAGCACCATCTACCAGCCAAATGCTGGTAAAATATACAAGTGGCTGGTAGATTTTCTTCACTCACTAGCCAAAAAAACAATGTTGATCTATTGAGTGGCTGGTACAATTTGAACATTCACTAGTCACATGGCTGGTTAGACCCTTTTTTTGGACCCTGACTATATTTCCGACAGCACCTGAATGCACGCCGTAGGCTACAGCAGGTGGTATAGCGTGGCTGATGAGGTCACCTGGGTATAAAACGCACGGCTGCATCGTCTCATCTCATTCATCCTTCACTCATCCTTCACTCACCTGAGGACCCGAGCAGAGCAGCAGCTGTCCCACTCCACGCCAACATGAAGAATATGTGTGTAGCTTACCTGGTAGCTCTTCTAGTCGCGCTCCATCTCATCTCAACTCAGGTTAGTTTTGGCCCTCTTTCAGTGTGTATTTTATTTTTTGTCTTTAACGGAATATCGCTTTTAAAAGTGAACAGTTTTAGCGCTGAGGACTTTGTCTCCACGGCTTCCGGAGCAGCTCTGTGTCTGTCACAGGTGGTCCGACTTATAGCTGCGAGAGTATCTCTGTAGGTAATAGGCTAATTCTAAGCAGAAATTGTGCTTTCAAAATTAATAAAATAAAGGGACAGGACTGAGAAAGTTAACAGGAATTGTGAGTTAAAATGTTGAGCGAGAACTATCTCCCAGTTTCTTTTATTTTCTTAGAAGTGTTATGGGTTGATAACATTCTGTTAAACTTAACCCTGTAGCACCATTTGTATCATATTTGATACGCTAGTTTGTGAAGCCTCTACCTCATCAGCTTGATCAATAATTTCCTTAAGCACTTGGTGTATATAATCTGATACATGTATTCTGTCCTCTAGTGGATTAGCATGCAACTGGAAGCAGTGGAAGGGCATATATATATATATATATATAGATATAGATATAGATATAGATATAGATATAGATAGATATATATAGATATAGATAGATATATATAGATATTTATATATTTATTTATATATTTATTTATATATTTATTTATATATATATTTATATATATATTTATATATATATTTATATATATTTATATATATATATATATATATATTTATATATTAACTTTTTCAAAATGGCTGCTGTCATTGAATCCTCCAGACACTTTTGGCATGAAACAAGTTTCTAATTTTCATATAGTTATGGTAAGAATAAAATGTATATTCATTTTTTACAATAGGCCTAGGTATCTTCTTTATTGAAACGATGCATATTTACTTAACAATTCATTATTTATATTACAGTTAAATCGTGTTAAAAGTGTGTAGATATCGAATTTGATACTGCAGGTATTTAAGGTTCTTTATCTCTGAACTTTCAAGTCACTTTTTGTAATGTAATCTACATCATGCCTACCACAATACAAACACACACTATTTTGATGATTTAATTGATGTAATTAATGATGATTAAAATTGTGTTTGTGTATATACCCAAAATTTAACATTTTGGGTATTTTCACAATAACATAATCGCTATGCTATATCTACCAATTTGTATTTTTAGCTGTCAAAAGGACTAGAGGAAGAAGATGGGAAAGAGTATATTGAGCATGTAGATGGCAAGTGACATGGAGCAGTTGGGGGAAGATGAGGATGAAGAATGGGATACTATGGCCATGGATAATGGAAGTTCAGATAGCAGTGATGAGGAACACTATCAAGATGAAAGTATAGCCCATACATATACATTGAGGTCCCAAAAACAACTCTTTTACCTAAAATTAACTTTGTTGTGAGCAAAACGTTGTCCAAAACGCCCACTGTATCAAATAGGATACAAAATATATCAAACAAAATTGTATGGCACATTTTTGGTGGATTTTTTTAAAAGGTTTAAACATCTCAATTCCAAAAAACATCATTTTCTGGCTTTTTTTCCATGGGTCAGGCTCTACAGGGTTAAAACCCATGAGATAATTGGAGAGGAATGGTTTCCGTAGGTCTATGATATATGGATGGAACCTGCTGTCTCCATGTTTGTGTAAAATAACTCATGATTTGCTCTTGTGTGTTGCAGGCGGTGCTGGCCACGGACACGAATAATACCAAGCCCGGCACGAACACGACCTCTCCAGGCAACGGCTGCGGGAGGACCGATGCCTTCGCGCTGCTGCTCCCGCTGGCAGTCGCAGTGGCAGCCTCAGCCTCCCTCCTCAGCTGGTCCTCATAACGGGACTGGTCGCTCTTCGCCCACTTGTCAAGACGGTTGGACTGGGCACGCAACGTTATCCCAAGAGCAGATCTTTTGAATTCCCTTCTCTCCCAACCCCGTTTGGATTACAAAAGTTCCCGTTGTCGGGCGAAACGCCAGTCTGTTTGTTGTATGGGGGTGAATAATGTATCTGTAGCCGGAATAACTCGTATGCCCACCACGCTTTAAAATGAGGCGAAAAGCAGGCCTTAACGTGATTGCAAACGAGTTTGTTCTTGTTTTTGTATTACAAATTCTGGAAGTGTGTACATTTGAACTTTTAAATCCAATAAAGCTTTGAATATGTGCTCTAAAATTAGAATATTAGAAAGTGTTTGGTTTTATTTTGAAGGTCTAACCGGAATCTGTCTTCAGCTATGGTGTCCGTGTGACACTAGTAGCCTTGGTTTGACTTCTGACTTGTGTGTTTACAATGTTTTCAGTATGCTACCACAAGGACTACAACTACAAAAAAATCAGTTGCAGGCAACAGAATATTTAATCCAAACATTTTCACTGTTAAATATAACAATACTGGGATTGTGCAGCTAATGTGCTGTGTTTCGGTCAACTGTTGTTCACCAGTTTTGACAGTCTGACAAACAGGAGCCTTTTTTAATATGGATGTTATCAAATAAGCTATTTTAGCGCGAAAGTTGACGATGCATACAACGTCAACTTTATAGACTTATAACTTGACGTTGATAACTTCATAACTGGACTTTCAAGTCGTTCAAGTGCGCTTAACTTGCCAATACAGACTATTTCAGGTGTCGTGCCAATGTACTTACCCCCGCCAGGATTCGTATCCCCTGGCCGCGGGAGCGCGCGTGCACTCAGAGCGGAGTTTACCTGCTACACTTCGCATTGTTTAACTGTTGCACTTCGAATTCACCTCTTAAATGGAACAAATAGCGACGTGGAAGACTCGACAGGGTTTTCCATAGTAACAAGGGTCTCTATTAATAAGGGTTTTTATTAGGCTATACGTTTGTCTGTTACATTATGGTGACGTGTGAATTGTTTAATGCGTCCATTCTCTGTGGGTGTGTTCTGACAAGGATGCCTCGTCTTTGCTACCAGTCCCTCCCTCCCCTCTAACGTGATTTCTGTTTCAATTTGATTTAGTTTAATATGGCTTTTCAATTAGCCGCTTTGTTCACCTGTCTGCCATATAAGTTACAGAGGGGATACACAAAATATCAGGCTGTTTTCACCTGATATTTTCTGTATCCTGTCCCTTAACTTGCAAAGTGTCTGTCCTCTCATCATGTGTGTTAGTGTGTTTTTGGTTTGTTTTTTATTCAGTTCAACTTATTCAGTTCAACTTATTCAGTTCAACTTGTTCAACTTTTTTGACTTGTAAAAAAAGTTAAATTATACAAAATCTTAGAAAAAAAGACTAGGCTTTACGGAAATTATAATCAAGGCCATTACCTAAAAGAAGTATACAAATGCCATTTGAGGCCTTCAAAAATGCAATTAAAGTGCTTAATAATAATAATAATAATAATTATCAACAAGTTGCAACACCGCAACGCTCATGTGGATGTGTAGCCTACATGTTTGTTGATGGTGCTTAATGGACACATGAATTATTGCACGTTCATTTGAAGAACATTGTAATCAATACATGTCCATCAAAACGCAACGATGACTAATTGGAGTCTGTGATTTCAACAGTAGTCTACTGAATCAGCCAGTTTACTAGCCATAGACTGTTTCAAGTTCGTTTATCAGCCCCTCATTGGCTTTAAATACTAAGGCTTAGCCATGAGACACTTTGCAAGTTAGGGGACAGGATACAGAAAATATCAGGTGAAAATAGCCTGATATTTTGTGTATCCCCTATGTAACTTTTGTTATGAAAAGGCAGACAGCTCCATATTATCTGATGTTTTTTATTGTGACCTGGTAGATATGTGACATAACACACATGATGAGAGGACAGACACTTTGCAAGTTAAGGGACAGGATACAGAAAATATCAGGTGAAAACAGCCTGATATTTTGTGTATCCCCTCTGTAACTTATATGGCAGACAGGTGAACAAAGCGGCTAATTGAAAAGCCATATTAAACTAAATCAAATTGAAACAGAAATCACGTTAGAGGGGAGGGGGGGGGGGGGGACGGGTAGCAAAGACGAGGCATCCTCGTCAGAACACACCCACAGAGAATGGACGCATTAAACAATTCACACGTCACCATAATGTAACAGACAAACGTATAGCCTAATAAAAACCCTTATTAATAGAGACCCTTGTTACTATGGAAAACCCTGTCGAGTCTTCCACGTCGCTATTTGTTCCATTTAAGAGGTGAATTCGAAGTGCAACAGTTAAACAATGCGAAGTGTAGCAGGTAAACTCCGCTCTGAGTGCACGCGCGCTCCCGCGGCCAGGGGATACGAATCCTGGCGGGGGTAAGTACATTGGCACGACACCGGCAGCACGCCATAGGCTACAGCAGGTGGCTGATGTCACCAGGGTATAAAGCGCACGGCTGCATCGTCTCCTCACATTCATCCTTCACTCATCCTTCACTCACCGAGGAGCAGCAGCTGTCCCACTCCACGCCAACATGAAGAATATGTGTGTAGCTTACCTGGTAGCTCTTCTAGTCGCGCTCCATCTCATCTCAACTCAGGTTAGTTTTGGCCCTCTTTCAGTGTGTATTTTATTTTTTGTCTTTAACGGAATATCGCTTTTAAAAGTGAACAGTTTTAGCGCTGAGGACTTTGTCTCCACGGCTTCCGGAGCAGCTCTGTGTCTGTCACAGGTGGTCCGGCTTATAGCTGCGAGAGTATCTCTGTAGGTAATAGGCTAATTCTAAGCAGAAATTGTGCTTTCAAAATTAATAAAATAAAGGGACAGGACTGAGAAAGTTAACAGGAATTGTGAGTTAAAATGTTGAGCGAGAACTATCTCCCAGTTTCTTTTATTTTCTTAGAAGTGTTATGGGTTGATAACATTCTGTTAAAATTAATAAAACCCATGAGATTATTGGAGAGGAATGGTTTCCGTAGGTCTATATGAGTATATATGTACATATAGATGTCTTTGGTGCTAAATGTCTGTAGGCTTGTCTGAAACGAACCTGCTGTCTCCATGTTTAAATAAAATAACATGATTTGCTCATGTGTGTTGCAGGTGGTGCTGGCTCAGACCACGGCCATGAACACGACTACTACTACTAAGCCCACGACTGCCGTGCCAGGCAACGGCTGCGGGAGTGCCGACGCCTTCACGCTGCTGCTCCCGCTGGCAGTCGCAGCCTCCCTCCTCAGCTGGTCCTAATAACCGGACTGGTCGCTCTTCGCCCACTTGTCAAGACGGCTGGACTGGGCACGCAACGTTATCCCAAGAGCAGTTCTTTAGAAGTCCCTTCTCTCCCAACCCCGTTTGGATTACACCAAATACCTTCCGTGGCCCAGAGCGCGTCTCCGTTTTACGCATGAACCAGAGACGCGCCCTGCTGCTATTGGCGTTGCTCCCTGTTCTTTCCGAGGACTATATGAAAGTTCCCGTTGTCGGGCGAAACGCCAGTCTGTTTCTTGTATGGGGGTGAAGAATATATCTGTAGCCGGTGTAACTCGTATGCCCACCACGCTTTAAAAAGAGGAGAAAAGCTCTACAGGCCTTAACGTGATTGCAAACAAGTTTCTTTTGGTTTATTTTTATTACAAAATCTGGAAGTGTGTGTGTAAATTTTAACTTTTAAATCCAATAAAGCTTTGAATATGTGACCACACAGATTTATGATTTTTGTATAACAAGGTAAGGTATAATATTGGGTTTTAAAGAGAAAAGGTCAAACCTGAAGGAGTGCAGTTAAATATCTGTCTGCATTTGAGGTGGACTGAGGTAACTTTCTGAGCCATTAAACCTAAAACGACATTCAGAAGCTGAAGCACCTAGAATTATCTAGGTCTGCTTTAAACTAGGGCTCCTCATCTGGTTGGAGAGGTAACTGTCTCAATACTGACGCACTGGGGCAACAATACATTAGGGTCCTGTCCCACAATCGGGAAGCTAAGCACTTTTTAGACTTCAAGTTATTCCAGTCTTGATACACATCTCAATGTGTTAATGGAAATGCCATCTTGTGTATTGACTGGATAATGCGAGTAAACCCCTGCAAACTTCAGTCTTCAAAAGCATAGTCAAGTCATCTGGTAGCTTCCAAATAATTTGCCCTTTGCACTGAAATTAAAGAAATGCATTTGATACACTTGTTTTAAGGAGAATTGTGGTAGATTTCAACACGTAGCTCTGTTTGTACATTTGGAGTGCTGTGTTGACTACACCGTGTTCTCCTCCTGTTAGAGTTAGCACCCAACAGGCTTTAAACGTGTTTTTAGCCTCTACACGTGTTTGAAATGTCATTACAAGTGTCTACACACGTGCAGTGATTCTGACTGCAGTAGATGTGACAGGAAGACATACAAATGTATTTCCTGTTTTCTGTACGGAAAACAGGAAATAGGTACAGAGGTATGTGCACTGGCTGGATTAACACAACCTTTCTGCCTTTCTGTCACATCTCTTGCAGTCAGATTCTCTGTGTTCCCTCAGAAGGAATCACGTCACATGGGTAGGACCTCGTAATGACATCTACAACATGTTTAGAGGCTAAAAACATGTTTACAACCTGCCCTGTTTCAGCCTGCTGGGTGCTAACTCTAGCAGGAGGAGAACACGATGGAGGCAGCACCGATTGGTTTAGTTTTGCTACCGACCGCACTCCAAATTTCCAAACAGAGCTACGTGTTGAAATCAACCAGAATTCTCCTTCCTCCACTTAAAATGTCTACTTAATGTTGCTTCACTTGGATGTGACCTGAGGTGGAAAGTTCCTGTGTTCTCCTAAATAGAGTTTGCGTTAACGCACATTGTGACATAACTAGTTTGGAAGGCAGTTTTACGTCAGTATGCCGTTTACACAAGTGTGAGAACTTGAGTCTCGGTGCACATACAATTAGAACCGACTTATGTGAAGTTGGACATTTTGTGTCCTGTGGTCTTTTGAACTGAGTTTTCAATGTGAGGGGAAATGCAAATTGAAAAAGAGATA
The DNA here is from genome assembly GCA_023631565.1 of Gymnocephalus cernua. Lineage (NCBI taxonomy): Eukaryota > Metazoa > Chordata > Actinopteri > Perciformes > Percidae > Gymnocephalus > Gymnocephalus cernua. Next base: position 2,311,281 of record CM042444.1, on the reverse strand, counting down.
CCAATCAGAGATTATTAATCAAAGCATTATGTCCTTAAAACCTACCCAGAGGAGTCCTTCTCCCTTCAGTTGTTGGCCCGCCAGTGAACTCAAACAACCCGGTGTGAAACTTAAGCCCATTTATCTACTGGCCACAAATAAGGTACAAGAGTAAATAGTTTTCTCTCTACACAAAGGGAGGATGTGAGTACTAGACAAATACTTTAATAATTGACAGAGGGGGATGAATAATTTAAAGGCGGTGAGCCAGGCCTCCTCCCTCACCTGGTGGGGGTTTTGCCATCAAAGGACCTCTATATCTGGGAAAGGCCGCATGCTGGAATTCACCTGTTCCCCCTCCCCCCATCCCTTTTCCCTCCCTCCCTCCCTCCCTCCTCCACTCTTGATCTGTGGGAATTGCATCGCACCCTGACCACAAGACAATGGCTGTATTGTCAAGCTCATCTTATCTGCTCCAAAGCTAGACTCGGATCAGGACCTTGGCTCCATGAGCCTGCCTCTCATCCCTTCCTCCCTCCCCCTCTCCTTCAGGTACTTCAGCTTCTTCCTCATAAACATGTGCATCTCCATCTCACCTGACCTCTCTGTCTCCTTTCCCTCCCTCTACTTCATAACCCAAAGCTGAAGAGGCCTGGCGGAGCACTAGCCACATTCCTGCAGCGCGGCCGTGAAACTTCAATGCCACTGGAGTGCGGTCAGGTGATTGAGAAACGAGTTCTCCTTTTGTTGACCGCCAGAGTATGACCACTTAAGGCCCTCCTTCAGCCACTGCACCCATCTCCTCCCGCCCACCTGAAACGTAAGGAGAAACCTGAGTTAAGGTGTTAGCTGGGGGGGGAGGAGGAAGCAAATAAAAAAGAATAGGGAGAGGGGGATCAGAGAAATGAGAAGGGCTGAGGTGGACAACCCCTCACACATCTCTTGCTCTTTTCCAAACAGGAATCTGCATTTCCAAACAGTCAAAACCATGACGCTGAAGTGGTTCGACACCAGCCACTAAATCGGCCACACAAAGATCTTCAAGCTTTAAGAGCACGTCTTATCCTTCAACAGTGATTCAGCATTCATTCCATAGTGACTCTATGGAGTGTGTTGCTTATCAATAAGTCAAAGACTAGCATGTGCTGGAAACAGATCACACCTTCGCTGTGGCTTCCCGGCATGATTACAGCACCTTGTAGCTTCTACTTCCACAGCGTCTGTTCCTTTTTGAATGAGCACTGTGGAAGAAGTGAAACAGTTAAGTCACTGATGTTGGCCAGTCACTGTTTACGGGAAGTGAAGACTATTTCTCAAGGACGTGCTGTTTGAAAAAGAAGCCTGCATTTGTGAGCAACTGAGAATTTCTATAAAACTAAATATATAAATGTGTTTATGCTAAAAGCATAGCATGCCGATTGCCATGACATTTGAACAGATATTGATGGTGCCACCAGACGGTCAAGGTTTTCACTTAAGCTGAGAAATATCTTAACATCTACTAGATTGATTGGCACGAGACAGAGAGAGAGAGAAAGAGAGAAAGAGAGACAGAGAGAGAGAGAGAGAGACAGAGAGAGAGAGAGGGAGAGAGGGACAGAGAGAGAGAGCGACAGAGAGAGAGAGAGAGACAGAGAGAGAGAGAGACAGAGAGAGAGAGCGACAGAGAGACAGAGAGAGAGAGCGACAGAGAGAGAGAGAGAGACAGAGAGAGAGAGAGAGGGAGAGAGAGGGACAGAGAGAGAGAGAGAGACAGAGAGAGAGAGCGACAGAGAGAGAGAGAGAGACAGAGAGAGAGAGCGACAGAGAGAGAGAGAGAGACAGAGAGAGAGAGGGAGAGAGAGGGACAGAGAGAGAGAGCGACAGAGAGAGAGATTGAGAGAGAGAGAGAGAGAGAGACAGAGAGAGAGACAGAGAGAGAGAGAGAGAGAGAGAGAGAGAGAGAGAGAGAGAGAGAGATTGAGAGAGAGACAGAGAGAGAGAGACAGAGAGAGAGATTGAGAGAGAGACAGAGAGAGAGAAAGAGAGACAGAGAGAGAGAGAGAGAGAGAGAGAGAGAGAGAGAGAGAGAGAGAGAAAGAGAGACAGAGAGAGAGAGAGAGAGAGAGAGAGAAAGAGAGACAGAGAGAGAGAGAGAGAGAGAGAGAAAGAGAGACAGAGAGAGAGAGAGAGAGAAAGAGAGACAGAGAGAGAGAGAGAGAGACAGAGAGAGACAGAGAGAGACAGAGACAGAGAGAGAGAGAAAGAGAGAGAAAGAGAAAGAGAGAGAGAGAGACAGAGAGAGAGATATATATCTTATTTCAAAGCCTGCTGTGGGTTTAGTGGCTGCGTGGAGAGAGACAGGAAGCAACTCTTTGTTGGCTTTCATGTTTTCATAAGAATTTACTCATCTATTGTTTTTAACATTTCCCAACACAACTTTAAATCGTTGCTCTTTTGCTCCAAAAACAACCACCTCTGTTTTTTCCTTCATTTCATTTGATAAAGTCCTGTTCCATTGAAAACAATGGCCTACTGTATGTAGGCTACAGCACGCCACGATCCAAAGCATCAAAGAAGGCGAGTACGCTGTTAAATTACAGAGGCTTCACTATGTCGAACGACATTGATGCTGATCCTGTGGTCCCGTATCAGCCAGGTAGAGGTTGTAGATATTTGGCACAGCATGCCAACAGGAACAACACAAGGTTGAATAACCTTATTTAACCTCATTATAAAGACATAAAAATTTACATATTAAATTTACTGTACTGATACAAGCCATCATGGCACACATCATCGCTTTGGGGAAGTTCAGATGTCACCACACCCTGTACAAATGCAACCGAGATTCAGTTCGAGGATACTAAACATTGAAGAATTCCCATGCACGCATGTTGTATTACCGATCTTCGGGGGCAGACATTATAAGTTTTTACTTCTTTCTGCTCCTTTTCATTCATGTTAAATGCTGTTGTTGCATTTTTTTTTTTTAAATGAATGAAATAAAAAATAAACTGAAACTGAAAAACTGAAACTATTACTGATCTTGACAAGGTAAGATTAAACACTGAGCTTTCTACAAGCAGGTAGTGACGCAGTGCCTTAACGGAAGACACGTAAGCAGGATGCACTGGGTGTTGTAAGGCTCAATGGTCTGTTGTTTCACATTTGGCATGGCGTTGTTTCACATATGGCATGAGAGGGGGCTGGCGTTAACCACCAGCCCCCTCTCATGGCCCTCATTCCATTTCCAGTAATCGTTGAGCTCTGTGGGTTGTAGTCAAATGATGCATACAGATCAGTCGACATATCCTCTTTTCCTGTTCCTGTTTTTGACACCTATATTGTAACACACCGTAAAACTACATTTCCCAGGCTCCAATTATCAATCAAACATGTCTTTCCCGATTAGGAACAAATACCAGCAGTTAATGACAGGGTTATCAATTGTCTGTTTACCGTGGCCACCATCTGTAAATCATCTTGGTTTTCACAAGTCATTCTACAGTGTGTGTGTGTGTGTGTGTGTGTGTGTGTGTGAGAGTGTGAGAGTGTGTGTGTGTGTGTGCGCGCGTGTGTGTGTGTGTACCTGCTTTGAATGCTGTGCTACTTCCTCACGTTCACGAGACAATAACTTTACATGTGAAACATGAAAATGAGATGTTGACGCTGATTTGCATGCAATGTAAAGGCAGCTCTGAATGCTAAAAGGACATTACATAAACAGACAGATGAAACCAGCAATGTTACGTATTCCACGTCCACACAGGTGGAGAAGCTTGCCGAGAGTGAGATGAAACAATCAAAATGCCTGCACTGTGGCGGCATGAAGCTACTGCCAGCAGCTGGCTCCTTTCCTGCATTTAAATTTGACCCAATACATGCTGGGGAATAAGAATTTCAGTGTTTTCCTCTTAAATCTGGATCTGAATTTTCTCTGTCTCAATGACAACAAGACTGGAATTGTTGTGTTCGGTCATCCTGTACATTTTAGTGCCTGTGTAGATGCTCTTGGTACCTTAGGTTCCCATATTCGTCCTTTCACCAAGAATCTAGGTGTGATTTTTGACAGTGCTTTTAAATTTGACAAACAGATTAGTTCTATGGTTAAAACCAGCTTCTTCCAGCTGAGACTTTTGGCTAAGGTCAAGCCGTACCTGCTACGCAAAGACTTTGAAAGAGTCATACGTGCATTTATCACATCTCGATTAGACTCCTGTAACTCTCTGTATGTTGGACTGGATCAGTCGTCCCTTCGTCGGTTACAGTTAGTCCAGAACGCAGCAGCGCCACTTTTAACCGGGACCAAAAAGCGCGACCACATCACACCGGTTTTGGCCACGCTTCACTGGCTTCCTGTCTGTTTCAGGATTGAATTTAAAATTGTATTAATTGTTTTCAAGATTTTAAATGGGTTGTCGGCCTCTTATTTATCGGAGCTTTTACATTTCCACACTCCCGTCAGAGCACTGAGGTCGTCCAATCAGATGCTCCTCCATGTGCCCAGATCAGGGTTAATAAACAAAGGGGACCGAGCCTTTTGATTGGCTGCTCCAAACCTCTGGAATAGTTCACCTGTTCATATAAGAACAGCTCGGACCACTGAAATGTTCAAGTCCTTGCTTAAGGACTGATTATTCAGTGGCTTTCAATTCAAGTTGAGTTTTGATACCTTGACATTTTATACTGTTGGTTATTTTGTATTGTATATTGTTTATTGTTTGTGTATATTATCTGGTTGATTTTCTATTTTTATTGTTGGAACTTGTTAGGCACTTTGGTCAACTAGAGTTGTTTTTAAACGTGCTTTATAAATAAAACTGAACTGACCTTAAATAATCTATTGTATAGTTGAAACTACAATCCAAAACTCTTCAAACTATGGCTAAAACTCAAACAGACAAGGATGTGGTAACAACAAACGTTCTGTCCGGATCAATGAGACTGATGTACCAGCAGTTTCACTATTGTACACAATATCCCTGCACTTAAAATGTGGTGTTTGTGATCGCATATTTAAACTAAATCAGCTTCATACATCTGAAGATTTGACCGACTTTGGAAAACAAGCAGAAAATATGATAGTCGATGTCACATAAACTGACCAAACTAAATTTGTTGGGCTTGTCTTCCTCCTACAAACTCAGTGAGAAAGACTGTCACCTACATGTGACACGGTTCAAGAGTAATAGAGTAATAAAATATAGAATATGGATACAGTGAGGGCTTGAATAATCAAGATTGGGCAAAGCTCAAGACATGTTCTGAATCCTCCCTACTCTAAAACCCACTGAGTTGTCACTCAGATCAGTGATTTACATGCTTATATACTAATAGAGTGGAACCATAGTCATGCATAAAAAAGCAGACTGATAAACATGGCCTAAGCAGCCTATTGTGACTGTTCCCTTTGCCAGTATCATTTCTATGATATTCATAAAAGCCTGAGCAAGTGGGTGTTGCTCAATCGCTGTAAACTAATACCATTTGTCTAGTAAAGGAGACAGATGTGTGGCACAATGGCCTATTGCATGAACTAGTTACATGCTACTGATATCCCCTCTCTTTTGTTAGAGGCATATAAAAAGTCTACAAGCAGTCCATCCATCCACACATCCATCCTTGCAGAGAACGGGATGCTATCCAAGCACGCACTGGGCAAGAGACATTGGCAAGACACTAGTCCATCGCAGGGCTTACACATATAGACACACACGGAGACATGATCGACCTTGAGCGGCATCCAAAAACAGTCTTTAAAAGAATACTGAGTTTATGCAACCAGAAGTTAATCTGTGGGAGGTGCAGCAAGCAGAAGGAATCAATCTCTGTGTTTGGGAGATACCTAACCCTGGCTACACCCAGCTGTCATTAATCCTCTGGTTTAAAGAGGAACACACGCACACACGACTTATTCTTTGCAATTTAAATTACCCTTCTCAAACCAACAAAAATATGTTAAGAAACCCTCGATGCTGTGACGACAGCCTGTCTGCTTGTCTAAGATCTAATTTCACGATTACTGTAACCTCAAAATATGACACAAACACTTCTAATAATAATACATTTCATTTATATAGCGCTTTTCATAGACTCAAAGTCGCTTCTGTGCTGAGCATTGTGTACTTCATATTCTGAGCTGTATTAGTCAGTAGACATATTACTTAATGTATTGTAGTCCAATGTGAAAAGAGAGCTGAAGAATATATCGAAGGACCAGTGACTGTGATTATAGCCACATACTAATTTATAGGGACCCTGTTACCATGTTGGAATACCAGAATTATGTCAGTGGAAGAGACATGGCTTATGTGAGTATGCGAGGAGCCTGTGCTTTGCTGAGATTTCATTAGCACGTCCTTCTCAGTCAGCCGCAATGAACACGGAGACCCGGATCAAATGAGAGACACTGGAAAGAGCTGGGCAGGTGGGAGGGGTGGAGAACCCAACATTGTCTCTCTGTGTTCTGCTGGGTGAAATATGGGCAACAACAAGAGTAGCTCAATATATGTTACTCAAAGCTCCACATTTCAGTGGCCACACTGGTTTTCATCAAGTTCTTTTTTTCGATACCTTTTATTCAGAGGCCATTATCTAACTTTTCCTTCATGTTGTTACCATATGGATTGACTCTGACCAGTGGCACTTCCTTTGTCATAGAGGAGCAGAAGTGACATTATAAAGATCCTCAAAACTGTAAATAATGTTCCTATTAGTTCCACATAGTTCCACATTTTGGGAGCCAGCTAGGTGATTAACATAGCTTAGCATAAAGCACATGAATAAGTGAAGTTCCCAAAGGTCAAACTAGTCCTGTAAAGATGAAGCTCTAAATTGCTAATGCACCTACAGCAACACGGACACAAGCTCTAACTTAATGTGGCTGGCTACTGTCCCAGATGCTTTGTGTTGTTTTCAGACTGACTTGTCCTCTTTTCAACTGGTGTGGAACAGGCTTTGTGCATAAGTTAGCCGGTATGCTAGCAGCATGCTAATTATACCAACAGTGAGCTGGGATTTGGGGATCCCTGGGCAAAATTAGGAATATATTTATTTTTAAATAAAACAAAAAACAAATGTCATTCATTATTAACAACCTGCCGTATCCTTTCCTATATTAAGAAAAAGATTAATTTGTAGAAAATAACTGAAACAAATTTTTTGGAGTGACCACTTTTCACTGAGAAGGATGTGGTTCATTCACGGGAAGCGATGCAGTACAGAGAGAACATTCAAATGATGTCAACACTGTTGTGTCAAAAGGAAGTCTGACTGTTGCAGTGTTTGCTTATGTCATTTTGGGCAAAACAATATACTAAAACACTATACATAAAAGTAATTAGTATAGACTGATAGAGAAGAAAAATATAAAGTGCAATTATGAACATGCTTTATTTTAAATATAACCATTTGAACAGACCTTGTTAATGCACACAAAAGACGCACAGCATTAATGCGAAGATACAATAGTGATCTTACTGTTTGTGTAAGAAAAACAAATTTCAATCTTGCGCACTTTTGGAAAACTGTTAAATTACAGTATCAGGGTTAATCAAGGTCAGGTACAGATTCCCACCTGCAGAGAAATGGGTCAGGATTATGTGGAGGAGTCAAATGAGACTCAGTGTAGCACCTTCGTTAAGGCCAGTTTCTAGTACTGCAATTGGCTGACTGGATTGATTTTGCATGAGCTGATACCAACACTTTAAAGATGCCATATTCTGCTCATTTTCAGGTTCCTAATTGTATTTTAAGGTTGTACCAGAATATGTTTACATGGTTTAATATATTTTTGTTGTACAGCACATCTCTCTCTCACTGCTGCAGCTCCTCTTTTCACCTTGTGTTCAGGTCTCTGTTTTAGCTACAGAGTGAATCATCTTCCCTTCTGTACTATCTTTGATTCCACTCTGCACATGCTCAGTAGCTCAGATGGTAGATCATGTCAGTTAGCTCCATAGACAGTAAAAGAAAGGTTGTTTCTCCAACTTTGGTCAGTTACAAGGCAGGATTAGCCGGGAGACTTCTTCTAAAGGAGGGCGCACATGGAAGTACTTCTTCTGGAGATTATGGTGAACTTGTGTGTGTTGTAGCAGTGCTTTGCCACTGAGAACGAGCCGTGCAGATTTTGACCAGCTCACCCAGAGACTGAAACCAGGAATCATTCAGAAACCGTATCTCACTCAGAACAACATGGATAGATTATTTTCCAAGTTTGTATGCATGTGGAAGCACCAGAGACACAAAATAACACCCCAAATCCCAGAAAAAGTGTTTTTTTTCATAATATGGGCACTTTAATGTGGACAGTACTTCAGGGAAATTATCTTCTTGAGCCAAAATGGGTAAAAGTCTGCTGGTGTCACGCAAAGCCGTTACCCAACTCTTCTGCAATTTGTCTTGCAAAAAAAAATTCCATCCTTTCTGTTTCTCTGCGTTTGTGTCATTGAACTTGTGCGTCAATATGAGACCTGACTGTTATTGGCTGGGGGTTAAACACCCACGTGGGGCCCAAAGGATCTTTGCTGATGCCCATAAACGTCCTGCACACAGCAACATAAAAAAAGAGAGAGAATCAAGGCAGAGGGCAGGGACTCTGCAGAAAAAGACACCACCTCACACTTCTAGTGGGGCACGAGCAGGGCCACACGGAATCTGCGGATTTCATTTTTCCACAAATTTTAACACATCTCCACCCAAAGAGGAAAAACAGTCCGCTGAATTCTGCAGATTTTCATTATGGATCACCACTGAAAACTGTAAAAAAAAAAAAAAAAACTAATTTCTCATTCTGTTTGGGTCTGGTCATAAGTGATGATTGAGAGGGGTTACTTTTGTGTTACTCTATACATAGTCTTTTAGGAAAATCCTTTAAAACTGACATATCACCCTATCAATAAATCACCCAACTTGCATATATTTAATAGCACCGCCTTCAGACAACAAATACAGCAGCAGGTCACAGATTGCACACAATATCCCTGCACTTAAAATATGACGCAGTCCATCACCAGTTATAATCATGTTTCATTCCATCATGAAAAAACTTGAGTGATGGCTGTAACAAAAATGTCCTGAAAAGGCATCTTAAAAGCCATGAATGTCCATCATAGTTGCACTTCAACTCCATTATGTGTGACTTTGTCAACAGTCAGTACCTTGTGTCCACAGTTCTCTTCATACAGCTGAAGTCTGCTCTCTTTTGGTCATTCCTGTGTCATACCTGCCCTCGCTGGAGTCACCGTATCACTGATGGAGGGAAACCCAACCCTCTGCTCGATCCACTGGGCAACACTGAGCAGCTTCTGGTCTTGGAGCGCGGGGCCTATGAGCTGCAAACCGATGGGAAGGCCTCGTCTCGATAAAGCAGTTGGCACAGAAACAGCGGGGAGACCTGAGGTGAAGAAAAGTAGCGTTGAAGGAAAGTCCATGATAAGGATCGCAAGGTTAGTTACACGTTAGTGTGGAGAGCGATAAAAGGTGCAACAAGTTGAAGTGAATGTAAACACTCCTTTGAGGCTCTGAGGTACATTTTAATCTAGTGCTGTCAAACGATTAAAATATTTAATCGCGCTTAATCGCATTAATGTATTAGTTAACTCACGATTAATCGCACATTTTTATCTATTCTAAATGTCCCTTGATTTCTTTTTGTCCCATTATATTTTCTCATTTTAATTCTCTTATCAACATGGAAAAGTGGATCGGCTGCTTTGTGACAATGTTTTTTTATTGAAAACAACATTGGCATATACGTAATGTTCAATTTCTCACTAACATTCTCACTTGGATCTAATAATCTGTCACACAATGTAACACTGTTACTCCATTTTCCATGGCAGATAGTACTGCCTCACGCCTGAGGCGAGCGTGGCTCGTCGCCATAGCAGCTATGGTTTCCCCCGCCTCATTTCCTGGTTCTCCTTCTCCTTAAACAACATGAAATCAAGGAGAGGGTTAACTTCTCCTGCTCCAGGGTTCCCACCGTGGTCAGAAAGAACAGAGGAGAGACTTTGTTTCTCTCACTGACTGTAGAGTCGCTACTCGCTCCGGAGCTAATGGCCGTGACGAGCCTACTAGCCTACGTGGCTCGCACGCCCAAGCAAGTGTGTGCGACCGCGGCGTGCCCGGGCGCGAAATTACAAATCTCACTATGGCAACGCCAAGACCCGCCCTTCAATCACTACTATTGGCCAGGCGTCCAAGGTAACGTAACCCCATTAGTTCAGGACCTATCCCCTGACCAATCCGCTATCCTAACCTTAACCACTCGAGGTGAAATGCCTAACCTCAACCAATCGGGCTGCTTCGTAGGGCGGGACATGGCGTGGCCATAGCGGGATTCGTAATTTTGCTGCCCGGGCGTGTCTGTTTTGTTTCCGGTCTATCTAGAGCCGAAAGAACGTTAATCTCGCGATAAAAAAATTGATGGGTTTGCGTTAACGCCGTTAATAACGCGATAAACTGACAGCCCTATTTTAATCTGATCAGATATTTACAAAGTAAAGAGAGAAGTAGTACTTATTTCCCCTTTTAATTTCACTTTGACATATATGATCCACTGTTATAGGATGAAAAATAGGAACAACTAAACTAAGGTAGTTTTGGGTGAAAGTTGGTGCGTGGGTGTATCCATCCATGCATGCATGCATAATTTCTAAGTTTCTGGATCCTCCCACACTTCCTGTACATGCATAAACAGTTCTGCCTCTTTGGTTTCTCTCTGTACCTGCCAAGTTGACAGGCTGGGTGAAGACGTCTTCCTGTATGCTGCGTGTTTGGTTGTCTTCCTGTTTGAAGTCGGAGTAACGGGCTGCGTCAGTCAGAGTGGTGGGCGTCAGCAGCACGTCGACGCCTAAGCTGAACACGTGTTTGAAATCGTCCGCAATCAGCCGGCGGACTTTCTGAGCCTTTACAAAGTAGTGCTGGTAGTTCCTGGCAAAATGAAGTTGAGGAAGCCGTCAGTTAGTTCCTGCTGTTTCAGGAAACATTATTCTCTCATTTACATAAAAGACAATTCGGCAAATGACCTTAATGCGCTAATAAAAAGGTCAAAGAGAAAAGGTGGCACACTGTCAGCTTGACACTGGTGTGTAGTTATTGAATTGAATCAGCTGGTTCAATCTGTTGCCTCACTGTTTGAGCAGGAAGTAGTTCCCAGACAGTATCCTCCCTCTCACTACATCGTTGAAGCCCTCATGTCGGCTCAAGGCATACATGGCCTCCGTCGAGCTGTTTACCTCGCTACGGTGGCCTGATAGGAGAGAAATGGAAATCAATAGCATACCCTTTTGATTTTGTGCCGTTTAATAATCAGATCTCCTGTATAATCTAATGTGTGATGTGGCACCTAATGTAAAACGCTCCACACTGCACCCTTAAATCATTTATATTGTATACTGGTTCATACCGTATTCTAGGCCGTCAAAACGGGCCATGTTAGACGCCACCTCAGCGTTGCACAGGACGCGGTAGCACAAAATGGAGTACTGGGTGTGGGGCAAGGATACTTGCTTCACCTGCGCCCCCGCCCTCTCAAACATGTCAGCAACACGACTCCATTGTGCCAGAGCTTCCTCGGACAGCCCCGGGGCGTGGTACTCCTGACGCACAGTAAGAGACAGGAAAGACATGCAGCTGCATTTGTGTCGACAGAGACATTTAAATCATTTTGAATCTGAACTTTCTTTCCCCTGCAAAGAATTTGTCTTGATGACATTGCTGCTAAGACACAAAAGTACAATACAGGACATGCATCAATATATGTCATCTAAAAATCAGTAGATATGTAACAAAAGGCAATTTGTCAGGATTAAAAATAGACAACATATAATATAGATATAATAATATTACATAATATTGGTTCTGTGTTTTTCCCATTGTTGTTGATTTCTTATAAACTTACTTTATATATACTTTATATATATATATATATATATATATATATATATATATATATATACTTTATATATATATATATATATATATATATATATATATACCGTAAAGTAGTAGTCTGTTCCACAACATAAGTTTTATTTCTAAAAGCTTGAGAATTGCAGGACTCTTCAAGTGTTTACAACTAAACTTAAGTAACTAACATCTTACATTTAAATTGGGATTTGTATAAATCCTGCAAGTATAAGCTTGCATCTACCCGTGAAGAGCTTGATTTGAATACAGAGCTTAACTCACCTTAGGGATGCCTACGCAGATGTTCTTGATATCAAAGTATTTAGGTAGCTCTGTCAGCGATGACGGAGCGGGAACTGTTGTTGAGTCTCTGATATCAAGGCCTTGGAGGATCCCTGTGACATCACGCAACCCACGTTTGGTCAATCTTTTTTATGGCAATATGACAAATGCACAACAATGTATGTAAATCAATTCCAGGAATTGAAAAAATATGTCTTATGAAGATAGACTGAGAAAATTAAGTTTACCGACTCTGATATTTAGGAGATACAGAGGTGATATGATTCAGGTGTATGAGCTTGTACAGGGAATATAATATATGATGGAACAGTTGAGCCTATCTTTCAGTTTTGGAGCAATAGATATGAGACACGAGGGGATTCTTTAAAACGTGACCCGAGTGGTAAAATCATGGAACGAGCTTCCAGAAGAAGTTGTGCGTTCCCCTTCAATCAATTCTTTTAAGAACAGGTCGGATGCATTTTGCCTGTCAAAAGGTGTAATGTATAATTATAAAGCTTGTCAGTAATTTATGTAACTTATTTATGAATTGTTAGAAAATTTCAATCAGGAAATGAATGTGTTTTATGAAAACAACATGTTCAAATGTGAATATATATATTTGTGTTGTGTTGCTTGAGTCTGGAATAGAGGATTTTATATCCTGTACCAGAATTGTTTTCAAATACATTTAAATAAATTTAAATGTGGAACTGCTCTACTGGTCATTTGCAGCGTCATATATTCTTTCCATTACGTGGACAGATTCAAAGGGACCCTGTGGACGTTTCTTGAAAACAAACACACACAAGCTGTGTGTTGACAGAATTTGGTTGCTTGTGACACATTTGCAAGGCCCATTTGCATAGTGTACACACCTGTGTGCTTGTTAAAAACACATTATCTTGTGTTTTTTTTAACCACATATGTTCCCTTGAATTCAAAGCCCTTTTTTGGAAAGAAAGAATGACCTGGAAATGTACATTGACCATATTTATAAGCAAGAAAAGTGTCTTATGTAGGCCAAGATGATGTTTGACAACACTGTGACAGATCTTCAATAGTTTCCTACCTAAGACGATGGCTGCATCACTGACACTGCGGGTCACGATACCAGGGACGTCCATGGAGTTGACAAGAGGGATGAGACCATGTCTGGACAGCAGACCATACGTGGGCTTCAGGGCCACAACACCACACAGTGCTCCAGGGTTACGAGTAGAACCACCTGTGTCTGAACCCAAAGCTCTGCCAAGTAATTACCAAAACAGGACATTTTGATTCATAAATCCCATATTATATGAAATCTTTCCTTTTGTATTCCTTTGTAAAATGTTTTTCTGAACTAGTAAGTGTGACAGTGTTCCCTCACAGGTAGCCAGTGAGTGAGGCCACAGCTGCAGCACTTCCTCCTGAACTTCCTCCAGTGATGACCCAGTTAGAGTCTGGCGCTGCCCCCGTCTGCTCTCTGTAGGGAGCAGCATAGCTCCAGGGGTTTCTCACTGGGCCGAAAGCCCCATCAGTACTGCCCGCACTGCCGGACAAATAAATGAATAAACAAATAAGACAATGACAATCAGTAATCTAACATTTTTTACAAGGTACACAGAGCCGTAACAGCTTCATCAAGCTATTTATAAAAATAGACTGCAATTTGTGGCTAGCTGTTACTGAAAGGCACGCTGCAAGTGCAGAGCTATTGCAACATTGATAACAATGGCCTTACCCCATAGCAAACTCATCCATGTTGGTCTTCCCCATGAGAACAGCCCCTTGGTCAAAAAGCTTCTGGACCACTGTAGCATTGTAGGGTGGAGTGTAGTCTGTAGCACAAGTAATGGTAGGTTATTAATGAAAAACATACTGTAAGATATAACAACTTTCACTGAGGTTCAGACAGACCTATAAGCATCCTGGATGCACATGTAGTCTTGATATTTTCTGTGCAGAAGTTGTCTTTGACTGCAAAGGGGATTCCATCCAGAGGACCTTTGGGGGCACCTGAAGGAGAACAAGATCAGTAACACCTATGACTCTACGCAGAATATACAGAAACACACCCTCACGTGTCCACACCTTGCAGCAGTCTGGTTTCTGCTTCTTGAGCCTGCTTCAGTGCCAACTCCTCCGTCACACTGATGTAAGCATTAAGATGTTGTGTCTTCTTGATGCGGTTCAGACACTTCCTACAGAGCTCTGTTGGGGAGATTCTTCCCTCCCTGAGAGCCAAAGACACCTGGAGAACAATGATGAAATACCAGTTACTCAGTTACTCAATAGACCCTTCTCACAGCAGACATGTTGGCTTGTCATAGTAAGCACAGGTGGTACAAGTTACTGGCCATGGCAATGAGACACACCAGACCCTAAAAGCAGCACACCTGTGCTTTATTTATGCATTTACTTTTTTCATGCCTTACATGAAAATTACTGAAGTTAGGTATAATTAGAAGGGACTTGTACTTTGATTATTTACATTTTATGCTACTTCTACTCCATTACATTTCAGACGTTAATGTTGTACTTTTACTTTGTAGATAAAGACTTTAAATACAAAGATAGTAGAATATGATGCATCGCTACAGATTAAACCCGACAGTGTATGAAGTGTTCAACATTAGCCACACCTTGACAGCATTAAAATGCTGCTTACATATTAATGCATTATCTATATTCCAATACTAATGATATATATTCGATATAAAACTCTGAATGGGGTCATTCTGCATAATAAATACTAGTTATTATTATAACTATGCTTGATACTTTAAGCACATTTATCTGATACTGCGTATGCACCTTTACTTAAGGTTAAATACACGTATTTGCACCTTTATTTAGGTCAAATATATCTACACTCCAACAGCTATGAAACACACATAGGATCAGTATCTGAGATTATTATTTCACTAACGTTATTTATGAATTGACCGCACAAAACGTCCACCATTACACACACAATGACACAAACATGGAACAAGCGAATAGTCGTACTAACCTCCTTTATTGTCAGGCTGAGCATGTTTACAGCGTTTAATGACAACCTTTCAACTCAACAACAACCTCTGTACAGTGTGCAGCACAAGCACGCTGCCATGTTTGCTTCAATAATTCACGTCTAACAGCGCGCTCTGTGATTGGACAGCTGCTGAGGAAACTGCGCTCTGATTGGCGGAGAGAGGCTGAGCTCTGTGAAAGACACCGGTCGAGGAAGTAGCACGTTAAGAACAAGAAAGAGGACGTTGATTTGAAATCATCATAAACTTTGGAATTACTGCATTTATAGAAATGGCTAGTTAAGATTTGCTTATAGTTAGAATGTAGTCTTGGCGTATAAATATCTTAAATAAGTAATTTACTGTAGTATAGTGGCTGTACAGTTAGGAGTACTCCTCTGTGTAACAGGGATTTAAAGCACTGCGAATTTACAGGTGCACTATTTAATTGATTTGACTATTTAAAGATGAGTTCTGTGAGACACTTAGTGTACAGCAGGTGGTTGTTTCACCACACTAAACCACTGAGTGTGACCACATCAAGACTGCTGAGTACCAGCAGAAGCAGCATGACTATTATGCCTGCCTGGGTTATTGATAAATATGGAAGCAATGATGTGTTTCGATTCACTAAAAATGCCAGTTTCCCCATCATCAACTACCCCAATGAGGTCATTGTTAAAGTGCAGGCAGCAGGACTGAACCCACTAGATGTCAACATGAGAGGTGAGTAACAAGCTTAATAATAATAATAATAATAATGTATACTTTATTAATCCTGCAAGGGAAATTACAATGTTTTCACTCTGTTGTTCTGATTACACAGATTACACACAGGCCTGAATTACACACACATGCTCAGTACCTCTACATGCACTAATGGAGAGATGTCAGAGTGGGGGGGGGGGGGGGCTGCCCATGGAAAGACGCCCCGAGCAGTTGGGGGTTCGGTGCCTTGCTCAAGAGCACCTTGACAGGGCCCAGGAGGTGAACTGGCACCTCTCCAGCTACCAGTCCACCTCCATGCTGTGGTCCGTACGGGTTCCCAGCCCAACTCCCTACTGACTGAGCTACTGCCACCCCCAAGCTAGTGTACATGTTGCATCAGATTTTAACCTGCAGACTGAGATTAAGAAAAGTGTTAGAGATTCTTGTGAATATGAGGGACCTAAAAACAAAATATCAATAAAATAGAATAATAATAATAATAAGCAAACGCCTTAACCTACATCTTTTCGGTCAGTATTGATTAGAAATGAGTAAAGACGACACTGTATGAGCTAAGGTGACACTTTCTTTTTTATCATTTATGTCATGTATGTGATGTGTGTCTATGTGATCGAAATAAACACTAAACTAAACTAATATAATGGCAGTGAATTCTACAAATAGATCCACATCTGACATGTGGCTGCAAGTGCACTAAAGAATGCAGTAGAGTTTGATTTGAGGTATTGTTTCTTTCTTTATGAGTAAAATAGATACCAAATAGTGAGGATGCAGAGTCTGAGACGTTTCCTGTGGTAACATTTTGCTTAAAATGAATCATGACTCATGCAGCCCATCATTCTTCTCCCACACAGCCAGTGCCTGTTAAACCACTGTGATATTGAAGGGGTTGCGGTGTGGGGGTGGGTAGAGAGGGGCAAACGCTGTGATAGTTTTTGAGGATGCTAAGTGGAAATTCAAGTTTCACTATATTTATATATATATATATATATATATATATATATATATATATATATATATATATATATATATATATTTCACATATTGGAAGGTGTTATTTTGTCGCTGCCTGATGACTACATGAATGCTACAACACAAAGCTTGTCTTATCTGATTTCTGTCTTATCTGTCTCAGCTGCCAAAGCAACATTTTCCTTTAGCGTAATCTGCAACAAAAAACACAATACTAGATTTCTTTGTTACTCAAAACTTAGCCAAACTTACTCTAAAGCAACCCTCCACTAGCTGTCCACCGTATGGCCAATGACTTCCTGGTTTTGCAGAAGAATAGATGATATTCGGGGGCGACCTCTAGTTCACCCAGTAGAGCGTGTGACCCATGTAGGCTGAGTCCTTTGCAGAGGCCCAGGTTGGAATCCGACCTGCGGTCCTTTGCTGCGTGTCATCCCCCATCCGTCTCTCCCCCCTTCTTGTCCATCCACTGTCATATCTAATTATGCAAAAAAAACCACAAAAAATAACAGAATATATGATATAAGATTCAAAATAAGTTCCTGATCTCCAGGTTACACTAGCTCTCGACCTTGTTTTGTTAAATTCATTCAATGACTTCCACAGTACCTGTTCTCACATTTCCAAATCTGAAAACATTGTCTAAGCAAATGTTGACTGCCAAACCTCCTTGCTGCCTCCTACCCTGGTCTCCACCAGACCAGGGCCTGGTCTCCACCAGACCTTCTCAGGTGTAACTGAGAGAAGGTCTTCATTCACAGCCTGTTTCCAAAGTGGCGTCACCAACGGATGCCGCTCAAATGCCTCTGGGCGCAACTGGATAGTCCTTCAACCAATCAGACCAACGATCCGGGTGACGATTGGTGCCTCAATTTGGAGAAATTGGAAATGGGCTTGGATGGACTCTTGGCCAGACGGACTTGCAGAGAAAATCTCAAATTTGCCGGAAGTTCGTCAGAGTTAGCTGGGTAGCTGCCTCCTCAACCCCTGACCACATACACCTTTTAAAGACTTATGACTGATTCTGGCACCCACGATGCTAGATATGGTTACTATATTGCCTAGTACCAGTTTTAAGACTGTCATGGACCTTAATTTAGATTTTAAACCAGTCTATAACTTCACTTTCTAATAACATTTCAACATGTAGCATGTGTCTATGTAGCAAGTTACCTCAAATGATTTCTCTCTCCCTGCCAGGTGGCTATGGTTCTGCAACAATGTCTATGAAGAGAGACCCTCTGAATATCAAGCAGTCAGGCAGCGAGTTCCCTCTCATCCTGGGAAGGGATGTGTCTGGGGTCATCATGGAGTGCGGCCTGGATGTGAAGTACTTCCGAGAAAGGGACGAGGTAAACTGAGCAAAAAGCAGCCAAAAGAGTTTTTTGCATGTAGACTCAGAAACCACTTCATTTTCACATGCATACATACAGGCAGGCTTCCTTGTTTGTGGAAACAACTTGTTCCTCCTGCGCACATTGAGTCATGTATGAATAAAGGATAACTGTAAAGTATGTAGTCATGGTGATGTAATCAAAACCATCTAGCTGCAGTTAACAGTGCTTCAAAACGCATTGCAGATTAGACAAGAATAATTTAGAATAACGATAAAAACACATATCCTGTGCTGATGAATCCTAATATCTGATGCCACACGTTGATAGCAGAGTCAGTGGCTAACATTAGGCTCTGTAATGCAAACTGAGCATCCTCACCACAGCGTATGCCTATTTGAGCACAGCGGATGGCCAAGTTCATAGGCGTCGATTTAGGGGGGGGGCGGTGGGGACGTGTCCCCACCAGATTTTGTCATGATAGAGAGAGAGATGCGCTCTTAAAAGTTTAAACATTTAGAGACTGACAACCCCGTTAACATTCCCTGATGGGTAGCCTATTTTTATGAATGGTAGCCTAGGGCCTATAGATGTTCAGTGGAGGGAGTTACGTATCTTTGTAAACTTCTTGAGCCGTGTGTTGCCAATGCACGCATCGGTTTGAATTATGTTTTTACATTTTTTATTTGCTCCCACGATCGCTTCCCACTGCCAGGGTTGCAACTGAAATAATAGACTAAAGCAACGACAGTTTATGGAAAGAACAAGAGTAATTATGGTCACATCTTGTGCCTGACTGATTGATAAGCCAGTCCTTCCAGAAAAACGTGATTATGCGATTGCAGAATTCAATGCATATGCAGCCAAAGTCCGCATATTTATGTGGGGGCCGCATTTTTTCAAATAGGCTACGCCGCACTTTAACCGCATAAATTGCCAATTTCCTCGCAAAATATGCGGGGCTTGCATGATTTCATAATCCCCGCATTTTCGTTGCAAAAAAGTCACATATATCTCAGCAGAAAGTTGAAAAATGTTGTTTACTTCACACAAGAGCAGCCATTTTCCCCTGTTGCCATGGGAATGTTATGTAGTGACGTAATGTTGCCTACTGACAACACGGTGTTGGGGGGGAATCTCTTTCTTTCTCTTTTTCATCAAACCGCAATTTTTGCAAGATCCTGCAATTTCATCGCATAAAATTACATAAATATCCCGCATATTCCATCACATTTTTTAAGAAAACGTGCCGCATAATCAAGGATTTCTGCCCCCAACAATCACCAAACTCTGCATTTTTCTGGAGGGACTGATAAGCGTTGTGACTTACACATTTACAGCGTCGGCTTCATTTTGCCAGCTTGTCTTCCTGTTCTAGGAAGCGACTGGATTGCCTTTTGCTTGTAAACCGTGTCTGTGTTCTTCATATTTATGTAGAATTGCTCTTATGTAAAATATGTGGCTCTGGTAGAGTGATTGCAAACACTGCCTCTTTTATGTGAACGCGCGTC
Source organism: Gymnocephalus cernua (assembly GCA_023631565.1). Taxonomy (NCBI): domain Eukaryota; kingdom Metazoa; phylum Chordata; class Actinopteri; order Perciformes; family Percidae; genus Gymnocephalus; species Gymnocephalus cernua. Next base: position 2,291,583 of record CM042444.1, on the reverse strand, counting down.
TCTAGATTGGTAAACCCTGGGTTGATTCAACTAGTTGATAAACGTTGTGACACAGTTTAACCGTGGTTGTTAGGGTTAGTGCAGCCGGGGAACTGAAAGGAATCCAGGGCATGTTAAACTGGGTTCGTAGTAGCCTACAGGCCCCTGTACGACGTCTTTCAAAACATGACCTGCGCGAAAGAGAAAAAAATATGAATGCGTCATTGTACCCACCACTTCTGGAAATGCACTTACAATTGCATATCTGTCCCCCCCACATTTCAAACCAAACTGACGCCCATGGCCTAGTTCCTCCATTCCTGACCACAGTGTACACTTTGTCACAACCATCTTTCTACCAGGATTATGCACCATCATCTCGTCATGGCTTAGAAACACGACATGACTCGAGTCTTTAACAGATCTCAGCCCTTTGTGGTAGAGTAGGATTGTGCAGCAAGCTGGGAGGTGCTGTTGAGGGTTATTAAACTGATGGATTCAACTTTTCTTATTACCTGACTCCTGACTTGGAGTATTTTTAATTGAGAATGTATTAAAGAAAGAGAATCAATCAACCAATTAATCAATCAATCAATTTATATCCGTCACATGAAATCGTACAAGGTACAATTCCAGTGAAATGTAATCCCATCAGCAGAATGTGGTGGTAGGATCACCACACATTGTAGAGCTGCAACTAGTCAATTGATTAATTAATCACTTGACAAACGTCTGTTGGAAATAAACTAAACTAAAAATAATTTAGCAAAAATGTCAGTATGTATTGGTTCCAGCTTTTCTAAATCTATATTGGTGAAGCAAGACTAAACACAACAGGTAGTTAAACATAGACAGACATGACATGACATACAAATAGTGAGACCAGCATTACATTTAACAGAGGACATATAAGATAAAATAAGATTCCTGTGCTACAGCAGCTCAAAAGAAAGAAAAATGTACACCCATCAGAATAACACAAATACACAATAGGTAGATATAGGCGAAAAAAATGTACATTAAGTCTAAGAAGTAGTAAAAATAGAATTAGTTACAATAATAGTAGTAATAAACATATTTACACAATAAACAACCTTATATAAACAGACTATACAAACACAGATATACAGATGAATAAGGTGCGGATGAATAGAAAGGAAATATTGCACAGTTGAAGGTGACACTGTGATATGTGAAAGATGGGGTTGAGTTAGTGCGTATGTGTTAAACTGTGATATGGCAAACGTGTGATTTGTTTTACAGAAAGGAAAGCCTGTACGACGTGCAATACAAAGAAGTGTGTCTTTAGAAAAACATCTGATACGTTGATGTGATTTCACTCTATTCATTAGAAAATGGAACAAACGATTGCTTGATTATTTGAGAAAATAATTGGCAGAATAATTGATAATGTATGTATTTTCTTATTTATTTTTAGAATTATTCTATTTTGAAGAGTCCTTATCCTCAACTGTCCTCAAATACCGCAAAATTCCTTTTATAATTATTATTTCTTGTTTTATACCAGACACAGAGATCACTGTTTTTTCCCCTCCATTTAGTCATGTATTTTATGTGTATTTCTTCAGTTTCACACCTAGTTTTCTTCTTGGATATTTTACATCATACATTATGTTTAATGACCTTAACGTTTGTGTGAAGGCAAACTGGGGCTTTTAAATAGTTTCAGCACTTCAAGAAGTCACATTCGGCTTTTTCTGACCAAACATTTGTTGACTAATTCAGGCAGCTCTAAAATAGAAAGTGACTCACTGTGTGGCCTTACATATGTGCTACTTTGCACATGCGATAGATGACCGCACAGTCTCGTCATCCTAAACAAGTGTGAACTAACTGTATAGAAATGTAGATAAACAGTTGTTTGTGTCTCTGGTTAATGATTGTCATGTTGCTGTGTGTGTCTCCATCAGGTGTGGGCAGCTATCCCGCCATGGAAGCAGGGCAGCTTGGCTGAGTTTGTGGTGCTGAGTGCCAATGAGGTATTGTGCATCTGTTGTACTATAGCTCTGCTCTGAGCTGTTGTTGGTGCCACAGCATGTTTCTCAGTTTAGTGTTGAGGTTTGCTTATCTTTCCTTATCAGTTCTGTTTATTGAGCTTCCTCTTTGTTTGACTGTGGTTTGTTGCAGTTTGTTGATCAGTATTAACTTCAGCATATGAAAAATGACTTACTGATATGAAAAATGACTTGCTGATTAGAGAAGTATGCAAATAAAAAAAAAAAAAACTATGTCAAAATCAGGCAAATATTGTACAGTTGTGCTGGCAGATGCTTTTTCATCATGATTCAGCAGGTGTTGCTTTTATAATGATTATAATTGTGTGTTGTGCTCAGGTATCCCACAAGCCAAAGTCACTAAGCCACACAGAGGCAGCAGCCATGCCCTATGTGGCAACCACTGCCTGGTCGGCACTGGTCAACACCGGGGGGCTCAGGAAGGACAACTGTGCCAAGAAGCGGTGAGGGAATGTGGATAAACACTGGCACAGACACTGCTGCAAGCACGCATGCACGTGCACGCACACACACACACACACACACACACACACACACACACACACACACACACACACACACACACACACACACACACACACACACACACACAGACAATTTCCACTTATTTATAATCCCTGTCCACCCCAAAGATGCTCCCTGTCCTTTGATCTAACCAATTATTCCACTCGGTGCTCCTTTTAAGCTAAGCCCCCGTTAGCTCTGTAATGAGCCTCTGGGTGATGTGCAACAGTAGTGTCAAAAACGTCGTTGACACATGCGTTGTACATGTCTGCTTTTCCTCTTCCCCTACAGGATTTTGATCCTTGGGGGATCCGGGGGAGTGGGAACATTTGCTATACAGGTATGGATCAAAAGGAGCATGATGATATGTGAGGCTGCACATTGTACACATTATGTAGTATTTTTAATAGCATCAACCTCAGAACAGGCTGCTCTAAATACAAACATATATTCATACTCTGTGGCAGCGGTGTAGAAATACACAAGAACACTGATCATGAAGTAAACAGTGTTATTATATAAGTTTGGCCTGTCAGGTTTCAGACTGTGCCACACACCGTGCTTGGTGACCTGAATACTGTACCTCACATTACACTGAAATAACGCTTGATCTCATTAATTAAAAATTCTGTGCGCTTCTCAAACATTGGGTAACAATCTGCTCCCTACAATAACCCAAACATCTATTTATTTATTCATGTAGTTAGACATAAATGATACAAACAACAGCTGATGCTATCATTTGTGTCCAGATGCTGAAGGCTTGGGGAGCCCATGTGACTGTTACCTGCTCCCAGAATGCAGAGCGGTTTGTAAGGGACCTGGGGGCAGACCATGTGGTGGACTACACTGCCGGACCTGTTGAGGAGCCGCTCAGTGCTTTGGAGAAGTGAGAGAATCCCACACACACATCTACAGGCATTTATCATTCATGTTGGTATTTAATTTGATTTGTCCTGTGTATGTATCATCATGTATCATGACTTACCCTTGTTACCAAGGCGACCCAGTCCCTCTAACTGTGGTCGACATATCAGCGTGTGAAAACAATGCACTTCAAATTTTCAAAAGAACATAATCTCAAGCAGTAATCACTTTCTCCATTTCTGTCATCTGCCAAATCATCCTTTTCTTTCCACACCTACTTATTCTCCATTTAACTTTAGTTTCTCTTTTATGCCCAACGACTCCACACATATCCACCTTTGCTTGTGTCTCTTGTTTTCACTAACCCTACCCCTCTCCACCTCCAGATTTGACCTGATCCTGGATAACATTGGGGGGGACACGGAGCGTTGGGCGCTGAATCTGCTTAAGCCTTGGTGTGGCGCCAAGTATGTCACCCTCGTAACACCGTTCCTCCAGAACACTGACAGGTTCGGCATTGCTGATGGCATGATGCAGACTGCTGCCACAGTGGCCACCAAAGCCCTCAAGGTAATCATAATGGAATTACACAGATGCAGTTTGACTAATTAGATATTTATTGAAGAATGGACTGATTGTGTCCTTTAACCTGGTGAACGTGGGTGGTGACGGCGCAGTGGATATGACGCATGCCTTTGGTGTGGGAGACCAGGGTTTGATTCCCACTGCGATACATCAACCAACGTGTCCCTGAGCAAGACACTTAACCCCTAGTTGCTCCAGAGGCGTGTGACCTCTGACACATACAGCAACTGTAAGTCGCTTTGGATAAAAGCGTCAGCTAAATGACATGTAATGTAATGTAACCTGAATTGATCAAAATGCAACATGTTGGTCACGTGCATGTGCATTTTGCAAGGATGCATCAATGCTCGTTGTTGCTGCTAGTAACTGTTGTAAGAATAGGAGTATTATAATATAACTGATCAGAGATTTATTAGTTTGTACCTACAGTCCCCTCCAAAAATATTGGAACGGCAAGGCAAATTCCTTTTGTTTTTGTTGATCACTGAAGACATTTGGGTTTAAGATCAAAAGATGAGTATGAGACAAGAGTTCAGAATGTCTTTTGCTTTTATTTCCTGGTATTTACATGTAGATGTGTTAAACAACGTAGGACATACCACCGTTTGTATAAGACCACAGCATTTTTAGGTGAGCAAAAGTATTGGAACAAATAATCTTAAAGTAAATAACATTTCATATTTGGTGGAATAACCCTGCGTGCAATAACTGCCTCAAGCCTGCGACCCATCGGCATCACCAAACTGTTGCATTCTTCATTTGTGATGCTATTCCAGGCTTTTACCGCAGCTTCTTTCAGTTCTTGTTTGTTTCGGGGGGGTTTCTCCCTTCAGTCTCCTCTTCAGGAGGTGACATGCTCTACTGGGTTGAGGTCAGGTGACTGACTCGGCCAGTCTAAAACCTGATGAAGTCATTTGTTTTGTTGGCAGTGTGCTTTGGGTCATTGTCCTGCTGCATGATAAACTTCCTCTCGATTAGTTTCAATGCATTTCTCCGTAAATTGGCAGGCAAAATGTTTCTGTACACTTCTGAATTCATTCTGCTGCTGCCATCATCAGTTACATCATCAATACATATGAATGCGTCTGTTCCAGAAGCAGCCATGCACGCCCAAGCCATGACATCACCTCCACCATGCTTCACAGATGAGCTCGTATGCTTCGGATCATAAGCGGTTCCTTTCTTTCTCCACACGTTGGCCTTTCCATCACTTTGGTAGAGATTCATCTTGGTCTCATCGGTCCATGAGATTGGGCTCCAGAACTTTTGCGGCTCATCTCTGAACTTCTTTGCAAATTCCAATCTGGCCTTTCTGATTCTTACTGCTGATGAGCGGTTTGCATCTTGTAGTATATAAGGCCTCTATATTTCTGCTCTCGGAGTCTTCTTCCAACAGTGGATTGTGATACCTTCACCCCTGCACTGTGGAGGTCCTTGGTGATGTCACTTCCTGATGTTTTGGGGCTTTTCTTCACAGCTTTCATAATATTTCTGTCATCAACTGCTGTTGTTTTCCTTGGCCGACGTCTGTTGCTCTGTACACCAGTAGTTTCTTTCTTTTTCAGGACATTGCCCAATGTTTGTCCAACGGCTCTGATCGATGTTCCTTCTTTTCACCCATAGACAGCTCTCTGGTCTTCATGTTGGTTTATCCTCTTTAACAAGAAATGCAGTCTTTATAGGTGTAAACCAAGGATAAAAACTTAAGACTAGTCATGCAGAGCTATTTCATGTTTGAACAATCAACCTAAAAAGCAACACATGGTCAACAAGAAACATCTGTCAGTCACATGTTGCTCACTTGAAAAATGAGTGGGTTCAAACAAAGGGTGGTATTTCCTGAGTTGGTTAACACATCTAGATGTAAATACCAGGAAATACAAGCTGACATCCTGAACTCTTGTCTCAAATGTCTTCAGTGAACAACAAAAACAAAGGAATTTGCCTTGCCGTTCCAATACTTTTGGAGGGGATTGTATTTCTCCTTATTCTACCATGCCAGGAAAAAAAAAAGATTCTTCATTCTGGCTGCGCCGCCGCGTTCGTTCTGGCTGCGCCGCCGCATTTGTTCTGGCTGCGCCGCCGCGTTCGTTCTGGCTGCACCGTGGCCGCTGGAGCTGATCGCAATCACTCTACTTGAGGACTTACGTATTTCTGTAGTGATATGTATATTGTGTACATATCAGCCTATTTGGTTTACACCTAGAACGTAACAGTTTTTCCCCATTATTATATTTCTGGGGGAAGTAGTTTAGATGAGTATTCCCAGGATTAAACCCTACTAGCTATGTCGGGCACCACTGATGTTGGCTCGCAGGCAACGTTCCAGTTTATTCCAGAGGTGTTGGATGAGGTTAAGATTGTTGTTTCCATATTTATTTTGTAACGTGCCCAAAGTGTTCCTTTAAAGGAAGCAGCCCACAGCCATTTCTTCCAGGTCCTCATGCAACACGCAGATTTTTTTTTTTAAATTGGCTTATAGCTGAAACTATTGTGTGTGTAACATCCAACACAAACAGCACAGCAGGAGAACTCATTTGTGGTTAGCTGGTCACATAGTCCAGTAATCTGATCCGAGTAGCAGCTGTCTTGCATTGAGACAAACTGTGTGAAAACGCTGCAGATCCTGATTTCCCTTCAGATCGGGGAGGAAACCGTTCATTAGCAATACCAGAGACATCGTGATGTATTTCCAGTTTATATGGCTACAGTGTTTTTCAGTCTCAGCTGCCAGAGTAACTGTAATGACATTATTTTATGCGGTACATATAGGGTGTTACAGCCAGGACACATTTAGAACATGACACATTTTACCCCACATGTACACTGAATGTACTAGGCTCCAGGAGGTGTAAGTGGCATCCTGTCAGTTTGGCCCGCTGTGGAGAACATCATGCAGAGCAATGCTTGCATGCAGTGCATTTGTGGCTTTCCACTCAAGTGGTAACCACAATCCACATTATGAACTGACTCAACCGTGTGTCGCTTTTGTTCCATGATTCAATGATTGGCTACACCTAAAGCTACATTTGTTTTCCCTTTAGGATGATGTTTTACATGAATGACCTGGAGAAGAAGTGTACTTATTAGAGATTATATTATAGTATTATTCAGAAGTTGTTCTGTGGAAGGAACACACACTACTTGGGAGTTAAATCCTGAGATATAAAACATCTTTATACATTTATATCTATGGTTAAATCACTGAGTAACAAGTGCACACTATTGTTATGTGGTAAATCCAAAAGATTAGAGCTCAATGCAATTTATTTCCATTACATTACACTCCGTAACAAGGAAACTGTGTGTTGACACATTTCTACCTGAGAACAGGATGTGAGGTGGAAGTAGTGCTGGGAACTTCAGTTGTTCCAAAGTGTTAGAAAGTTTCAAAAGGCTTTGCTCATAACATTTAGCTGTTCTGTAGTCTTGAAATGTATTGACATCCAGTGTTAGGAACGTTACTTTAAAAAAGTAATTAGTTATAGTTACTCACTACTTGTTCCAAAAAGTAACTGAGTTAGTAACTGAATTACTCTATAATAAAAGTAACTCGTTACCAGGGAAAGTAACTATTTGCGTTACTGTTAAAAAAAAGTTGCTTACATGTAAAAGAATTTTTTATTTTTTTTTGCAGTTTTCACAACTAACATGAGTAGAACAGACCGGTGTTTGTACATAACTTTCAATATTTATTGCTCGTCAATAGACGGCCAGAGGTTTATCCTGCACTTCAAATTATCTTCCTAAGAAAAGTAAACAGTTACACAATATAAAGTATATAAACTCTCTCAACCTGAGACAACTGGTCGAGTAAGCAACCTGTACTTCCAAGTGTTTTGTAATGTTCACAACAATAGTAAACCTCTAAACAACAAAATACTGTGTTTAGTTCAAACCTCCACCTTGAAAATGCTCCTCCTGACTAGCTTTTCTTGCTCCTTCTCTGTTGCTCCGTTGAATCTCCGTTTAGCTGGTGTGTGTGTGTGTGTGTGTGTGTGTGTGTGTGTGTGTGTGTGTGTGTGTGTGTGTGTGTGTGTGTGTGTGTGTGTGTGTGTGTGTGTGTGTGTGTGTGCTGGGCTGCTGGCATGTGTGTAACACTGTCTCTGATTGGCTACTACCACCACAATCCATGCATAGTAACGCACCGCATTTTACTTCTAGTAACGTTAACGGCGTTGTAACGACGAGAAAAGTAATTAGTTAGATTACCCCGTTATTGAAAAAATAACGTCGTTACCTAACGCCGTTCTTTTAAACGCCGTTATTCCAAACACTGTTGACATCTCAAAGTGGAACAGCTATTGGAACCAGGGAAAAGGGAAACAGGATTATCAGATTCAACAGCGTATATGACAATTTCAAATGGTTTTAGTTGTTTAAGAGCCAAAATAAATGGCGGAGGGTGGGGGGGGTGTGGCCTTGACCAACTGCCACTTTGCTCGTTTGAAAGCCATGATGTCTCTCTCTCTCATTGGTTGGCCAAATTCTCTGGGCGGGCAAAGTTTGTTATGACCTCATACCCAGGGCTCGGTTTACACCTATCACCATTTCAAGCCAATTGGGGGCCATAGGCAGGCTGGGGGAACTCATATTAATGTTAACAAACCTCATAAAGTGAAATGTTCATGCCATGGGACCTTTAAAAGCTCTGATAAACTTACTGTATGCTACCTGAACTTGCCCAGCAGCCAGAGATGGCAAAAGTACTCACTTCCCGTACTCAAGTAAGAGTACAGATACTTGTGTTAAAAAAATACTCTGGTAAAAAGTAGAAGTACTGATTTAACTTCTTCACTCAAGTAAAAGTAACAAAGTACAGGCTTGGAAATTTACTTAAAGTGTAAAAGTAAAAGTAGCCTCGCGAATGACGACCAATCTCTGGGATCTCCGTTTTCTTCATTTTCAATCATGTCGCCGCCCGTACTACTACGTGGTAACGCTACCGTCTGTACTACTACGTGGTAACGCTACCGTCTGTACTACTACGTGGTAACGCTACCGTCTGTACTACTACGTGGTAATGTTACCGTCTGTACTACTACGTGGTAACGCTACCGTCTGTACTACTACGTGGTAACGCTACCGTCTGTACTACTACGTGGTAACGCTACCGTCTGTACTACTACGTGGTAATGTTACCGTCTGTACTACTACGTGGTAACGCTACCGTCTGTACTACTACGTGGTAATGTTACCGCCTGTACTACTACGTGGTAATGTTACCGTCTGTACTACTACGTGGTAACGCTACCGTCTGTACTACTACGTGGTAACGCTACCGTCTGTACTACTACGTGGTAACGCTACCGTCTGTACTACTACGTGGTAATGTTACCGCCTGTACTACTACGTGGTAATGTTACCGTCTGTACTACTACGTGGTAACGCTACCGCCCGTACTACTACGTGGTAATGTTACCGTCTGTACTACTACGTGGTAACGCTACCGTCTGTACTACTACGTGGTAACGCTACCGTCTGTACTACTACGTGGTAACGCTACCGTCTGTACTACTACGTGGTAATGTTACCGTCTGTACTACTACGTGGTAACGCTACCGTCTGTACTACTACGTGGTAACGCTACCGTCTGTACTACTACGTGGTAACGCTACCGTCTGTACTACTACGTGGTAATGTTACCGTCTGTACTACTACGTGGTAACGCTACCGTCTGTACTACTACGTGGTAATGTTACCGCCTGTACTACTACGTGGTAATGTTACCGTCTGTACTACTACGTGGTAACGCTACCGTCTGTACTACTACGTGGTAACGCTACCGTCTGTACTACTACGTGGTAACGCTACCGTCTGTACTACTACGTGGTAATGTTACCGCCTGTACTACTACGTGGTAATGTTACCGTCTGTACTACTACGTGGTAACGCTACCGCCCGTACTACTACGTGGTAATGTTACCGTCTGTACTACTACGTGGTAACGCTACCGTCTGTACTACTACGTGGTAATGTTACCGTCTGTACTACTACGTGGTAACGCTACCGTCTGTACTACTACGTGGTAACGCTACCGTCTGTACTACTACGTGGTAACGCTACCGTCTGTACTACTACGTGGTAATGTTACCGTCTGTACTACTACGTGGTAACGCTACCGTCTGTACTACTACGTGGTAACGCTACCGTCTGTACTACTACGTGGTAACGCTACCGTCTGTACTACTACGTGGTAATGTTACCGTCTGTACTACTACGTGGTAACGCTACCGTCTGTACTACTACGTGGTAATGTTACCGCCCGTACTACTACGTGGTAATGTTACCGTCTGTACTACTACGTGGTAACGCTACCGTCTGTACTACTACGTGGTAATGTTACCGTCTGTACTACTACGTGGTAACGCTACCGTCTGTACTACTACGTGGTAATGTTACCGCCCGTACTACTACGTGGTAATGTTACCGTCTGTACTACTACGTGGTAACGCTACCGTCTGTACTACTACGTGGTAATGTTACCGCCTGTACTACTACGTGGTAACGCTACCGTCTGTACTACTACGTGGTAATGTTACCGTCTGTACTACTACGTGGTAACGCTACCGTCTGTACTACTACGTGGTAATGTTACCGTCTGTACTACTACGTGGTAATGCTACCGTCTGTACTACTACGTGGTAACGCTACCGTCTGTACTACTACGTGGTAATGTTACCGTCTGTACTACTACGTGGTAACGCTACCGTCTGTACTACTACGTGGTAATGTTACCGCCCGTACTACTACGTGGTAATGTTACCGTCTGTACTACTACGTGGTAACGCTACCGTCTGTACTACTACGTGGTAACGCTACCGTCTGTACTACTACGTGGTAATGTTACCGTCTGTACTACTACGTGGTAACGCTACCGTCTGTACTACTACGTGGTAATGTTACCGTCTGTACTACTACGTGGTAACGCTACCGTCTGTACTACTACGTGGTAATGTTACCGCCCGTACTACTACGTGGTAATGTTACCGTCTGTACTACTACGTGGTAACGCTACCGCCCGTACTACTACGTGGTAATGTTACCGTCTGTACTACTACGTGGTAATGTTACCGTCTGTACTACTACGTGGTAATGTTACCGTCTGTACTACTACGTGGTAATGTTACCGTCTGTACTACTACGTGGTAACGTTACCGTCTGTACTACTACGTGGTAATGTTACCGCCCGTACTACTACGTGGTAATGTTACCGTCTGTACTACTACGTGGTAATGTTACCGTCTGTACTACTACGTGGTAACGTTACCGCCCGTACTACTACGTGGTAACGTTACCGTCTGTACTACTACGTGGTAATGTTACCGCCCGTACTACTACGTGGTAATGTTACCGCCCGTACTACTACGTGGTAATGTTACCGTCTGTACTACTACGTGGTAACGTTACCGTCTGTACTACTACGTGGTAATGTTACCGCCCGTACTACTACGTGGTAATGTTACCGTCTGTACTACTACGTGGTAATGTTACCGTCTGTACTACTACGTGGTAACGCTACCGTCTGTACTACTACGTGGTAACGTTACCGCCCGTACTACTACGTGGTAATGTTACCGTCTGTACTACTACGTGGTAATGTTACCGCCCGTACTACTACGTGGTAATGTTACCGTCTGTACTACTACGTGGTAATGTTACCGCCCGTACTACTACGTGGTAATGTTACCGTCTGTACTACTACGTGGTAAGGTTACCGCCCGTACTACTACGTGGTAATGTTACCGTCTGTACTACTACGTGGTAATGTTACCGTCTGTACTACTACGTGGTAATGTTACCGCCCGTACTACTACGTGGTAATGTTACCGTCTGTACTACTACGTGGTAAGGTTACCGCCCGTACTACTACGTGGTAATGTTACCGTCTGTACTACTACGTGGTAATGTTACCGCCCGTACTACTACGTGGTAATGTTACCGTCTGTACTACTACGTGGTAATGTTACCGCCCGTACTACTACGTGGTAATGTTACCGTCTGTACTACTACGTGGTAAGGTTACCGCCCGTACTACTACGTGGTAATGTTACCGTCTGTACTACTACGTGGTAATGTTACCGCCCGTACTACTACGTGGTAATGTTACCGTCTGTACTATTACGTGGTAATGTTACCGCCCGTACTACTACGTGGTAATGTTACCGTCTGTACTACTACGTGGTAACGTTACCGTCTGTACTACTACGTGGTAATGTTACCGCCCGTACTACTACGTGGTAATGTTACCGTCTGTACTACTACGTGGTAATGTTACCGTCTGTACTACTACGTGGTAACGTTACCGCCCGTACTACTACGTGGTAACGTTACCGTCTGTACTACTACGTGGTAATGTTACCGCCCGTACTACTACGTGGTAATGTTACCGCCCGTACTACTACGTGGTAATGTTACCGTCTGTACTACTACGTGGTAACGTTACCGTCTGTACTACTACGTGGTAATGTTACCGCCCGTACTACTACGTGGTAATGTTACCGTCTGTACTACTACGTGGTAATGTTACCGTCTGTACTACTACGTGGTAACGCTACCGTCTGTACTACTACGTGGTAACGCTACCGTCTGTACTACTACGTGGTAATGTTACCGCCCGTACTACTACGTGGTAATGTTACCGCCTGTACTACTACGTGGTAACATTACCGTCTGTACTACTACGTGGTAATGTTACCGCCTGTACTACTACGTGGTAACATTACCGTCTGTACTACTACGTGGTAATGTTACCGCCTGTAATAAAACAATAATGAATGAGTGAAGTGATCGAGGAGACATATTACCATCACAAAAGACGTGACATCATGTAAGAGTAATTTGGTACTTTATTCAACAATCTGAACAAAGGAGAGACCATGTGTACACACAAGACGTATGTATCCATAGTATCTAACTTAACATGAAAGTGAACAGTACTTATACATTTTGGTGGTCACAGGAAATAGCCTCCACTCCTTATATGGACGACTCTGTTACCTGACGCTTTAGTCCTGACAGAGGCGATCTCAGAACAGGTGACCACATACATGTTGTAAACAGCTCTTGTGTCCTTCACCCCATACAAGATACATTTAAACCTGAATGCTGGAATGTCAACCAATCACCGCCCGTACTACTACGTGGTAATGTTACCGCCATCGAGACGCAATGATTTGCCGCGAATGAATACTGCCGAATCTGTCGAGTCGTCTTGTAGCGGTGCATCAACTGCAACATATATTCCCGTCCAATTAGATTGAATTCGGAATTGATGATAAAAAATAATAACGGTAACTCCACTGAAATGATTTGACACTAAAGTAACGAGGCAATTTTGTAAAATGTACGGAGTAGAAAGTACCGATATTCGTGTTAAAAATGTAAGGAGTAAAAGTAAAAAGTCTGCAAAAAAATAAATAGTAAAGTAAAGGAAAAATATCTGAAAAATCTACTTGAGTACAGTAACGAAGTATTTGTACTTCGTTACTTCCCATCTCTGCCAGCAGCAAACGACAGATGCACAAAGTTAGCGTCTAGCAGGTGAACATAACATGAAGCACTTTCTCAGGAGTTGGTGGAGACCAAAACAGAGCTGCAAGGAGAGAGAATATTGGACTTAAAGCTGTAGTGCGTAGTTTCTGTCTCCCCCATAAAGAACTCTAAGTAATGACAACAACACTGTCGGCGCGTCCACATGACACAAGCCTTCAGTGACAAGCGACCCGCCCCCACCCCTCCTCAACGCAGTTGCTAGTAGCCAAGGAGGACACGGAGGATTTAAAAAAACATGATGGACTCTTCAGAAGAGGTAATTATCTCATTTTCTGAACGCAGAAGTCGCCGGACGACACTGATGGGTGTTTGGGGCTTTCGTGTGGCTCTATAATCCGCCTAAAGTCGGAAGGTTGAGTGTAACAAAATGCTATATAAGACAATGATACCATTTCATCCAAGCCTGCTCCCGTTAGTACCTTTTATCTCTTGTACCTACTTATTTACTTATTTATTTATTTTAATGCTACTCTCGTTCTATCTATATACACCACAGTCACTCGGGGTAAATTATGATGACTCCATTACATTGTTGTGGTTTTTTTTTGTTGTTCTTGTTATTGTTTTGAAAACTGTCAATAAATAAATTGTTAAAAAAAAAAAAAAAAAAAGTCGCCGGACGACAGCGTTTTCTGAACATAGTCACGCTGAGAGATCCAGAGAGAGATGTGTGGAGCTGATAGTCTTAATTAGCTTTGTAGCAACTCATCTGGCAACGGCTCGAATGTAACGGACGTGCATTAATATGAAAAAGGTACGCACTAAAGCTTTAACTAATGCTGGCTAGCCAGTCCATCCAGAAAAACGCGGAGTTTTTTTGTGATTGTTGCGGGCAAAAATCCTTGATTATGCGGCACGTTTTCTTAAAAAATGCGATGGAATATGCGGGATATTTATGCCATTTTATGCGATGAAAATGCGGGAACTTGCAAAAATTGCGGGAACTTGCAAAAATTGCGGTTTGATGAAAAAGAGAAAAGAAGTGATTCCCCCAACACCGTGTTCTCAGTAGGTGAAATTACGTCACTTCATAACGTTCCCATGGCAACAGGGGAAAATGGCTGCTCTTGTGTGAAGTAAACGCAACATTTTTCAACTTCCTGCTGAGATATATGTGACTTTTTTGCAACGAAAATGCGGGGATTATGAAATCATGCAAGCCCCGCATATTTTGCGCGGAAATCGGCAATTTATGCGACGAAAGTGCGGCGTATTTGAAAAAATGCGGCCCCCGCATTAATATGCGGACTTTGGCTGATTATGCGTTGAATTCTGCGATCGCATAATCGCGTTTTTCTGGAGGGACTGTATAATGTGCTGTTGGATTGCTTTTTATTTTGCAATTCTGTCTGCTATTGGACATGATTGCAGCACGCTAGCTAGCCAGCTACCAGAGCTAACGTTCGCTCTGTTAGCTAACATCGACAGTCAAACAAACGTCAATGAGCCGATGTCTTTTTCATAATCCAGCTACACGTTTTCTTGCGGTAGCCTTTCTACAATAAGCGGTGCTAAAAGTTACTATAATCAGTTCAAGGAGTTGATAAGCAGACAGATTAGCGAGCTAGTTGATAAGTTCTCTACTTCCACTTTATAAACAGCTAACGGCAGCTAACATTACGTCCCCGTCAGCTACTATTCACCCTGGGACCAGGTTTCAAAAAAGTGCGTTTACAGGATTCGTATGAACGATCGGCCCAAACGATGCACAAAATGTGCGTTTGCACCAAAACGCGTCTCCGTGTGGACGGCCTCTCATACTGACCAGACTTTTCCCGTCGCTGCCGCATTGTTTCAGTGTTTTTATTTGGAAGTGACACGCAGTTCTCTCGTAGAGCTGATGTGGAAAGACACAAGACAGCAGCATGATGAAACCTGACAACAATTACAAATCATGGCAGAGGGATGTACCTTGTGGTTTTACAGGCAGGAAGCAAACCATACTGTACTCCTCCAGTTCTTACACATCCTTGTTCCCTCATGCACACACTTTGTGCACTTTGTACATAAAAGGAAACCTAGCGCCGACAGCTGGCTTGGTTTTCACAGTGTCCTCATTGTTACAGTTACTAAGCCTAAAGGAAAAACACGTTAAGCAACTCCTTTTAATATCAAAAAGGCCCTCACAAACACAAACACACACAAACACACACACACACACACACACAAACAAAACAAAGACTCAACTCATCTTTCCTATTGTCATGAGTTGCAGGAAATCCTACCCCACTGTTAAAGGTGTGAAGGAAAATGTGCTGCACCTCCACCCATGAGACTCTTTGGATACAGGCCGAGGTTGAGTAATGTAATTTTGTATGCAAAGTAAGATTAATTAACATTTGTGAAGACATGTCAATCAGAATGTTCTTGACACATATTGAAAAGTACACTAGTTAGAAAGCCATGCTTGTAGTTACACACACACACACACAGCTTCAGAATAGATATTTGGCAGCTCCTTTGTTTACTTCCTAGCTTTCTGCTTCTTTTTTGCCGGCTAAGCCGTGACGATAGTGTGAAAAACTCCATCTCTACCTTGTTAGCCGGTTCCTGAATGGCCGTATGTGTGCGGTGCCGTGTTATTTGTTACATGGCGAGACCTGATATCACGCAATACTTCCTGACGCTGAGGCCGGCGACTAGCCGGTCAAAAGTTGCAAGGGTGGTTTTTCAGCTCACAGGCGCTAGGGGGGAGCGAAAAAAGTCATATAACCATTCCAATGTCTCCGAAGCTGTTCAGTAAATTAAGATAAAAAAAAAAACTGCGTAGTTCCCCTTTTAATGTTTCTGTTATGACAGGAACTAACAGCACTGTGGTCATGAAGCCAGGTGCAATGCTGGATAGTAGCAAGTTAATAAAACAAATGGTGTGAAGACGTTTTTAGATGTTCTGCAGTAACGTGATCACTTCAACATGACTTGTTTTTCTTCTAGTTTAGGCCATCAGTGGAGTTTCTGCTATGCACACAACAGTTGTAACTGTGCTTCATGCCTGTTCTCATTCTGTTTTCTTGTAGCACCTAGTCAAAGGAGTTCACTACCGCTGGGGATTCTTTGCACCTAGTGGTCCTGCACTGGATGAAATAAGGGAATTAGTGGATGCAGGAAAGGTAAGTAGTATCAGATTTAACTGTTAGAATTCTGTTTCCTCCAGTTAGCTTATTATTATGTGCACGTCAGGGGTTAAATTGGGCCCGGAGCCCCCCTTCAGTATCACAGCGTTGCCAACTCTCACACTTTTGGCTTGAAACATCTGTTTTTTTTAGACAATGTCACATGCCGAACAAACAAATGTAGAATGTATTTCTTTGACTCCATTAATGAGCTGTGGTCATCACACTGCAGCAGGATTGATGCAATTTATCCCCTAGTACACATTACATTCTCATAAACAACAACAACAAAAAAAAACTACATGTTGAAACATTCTGCAATGGCATGTCGACAATAAGTTATTCATTTAATTCAATTTTATTTATAGTGTCAAATCGTAACAGAAGTTATCTTAGGACACTTTACAAATAGAGAGCATTAATGACTTGCATGGGTCACAAAAGTACCATGGGTAAATACAGTACATTAGATTTCAAGAATGCAGTTTGGCATCTCAACACATTATTGTTGAACCTGTAGTGTAATAGATGACATTGTGATAATAATATGCAGTTCAGCTGGGGGTTTTCTGCCTCCCTGTGCAGATAACACCCCATTGTCTACAGTGTCTTATGTTTCTCACTTGAGCATGCACCTGCACAAACATGCCTTTTAAGGAAATTGCATCAGCTGCTTACCCCACTGATATTGTAACTCACAACAGTTGCAAAACGAGGCCTGACCGCTGTCTTCCTCTCTCTGCTCTCTGTCAGATTCGGCCAGTGGTGGAGGCGGCGTTCAGCTTCTCGCAGGTTCCTCAGGCCTTCGAGAAGGTGGAGAAAGGGCACGCTCGTGGAAAGACTGTGGTCCAGATCAGCAAAGGGGGAGATGACTTATAGCGTCGACTCTTGGGAGACTTTTTCTGCACAATCCTGAAACAAACTGAATTAAAGGCATTGAAATGCAAGGTTAGGTTAGCTTATTGTATCCACAGCTGCAAACAAGGTACAAGAACAGGGCTATTGCTTCTTGTTTCTGGGGGCCTTAAAGCTACAAATGTGTATGTAAGCATTATAGCTGCTGGTGAATGCTTTAAAATGTATTTTTTATACTTTCAATTCAATTAAAAAGAGTGTTATGTTTGACTGTAAAATGTAAGTATTTCCACATACACTCAGTTGCCAGTTTCTAAAGTTTCTAAAGGCTCTGACACACCAACCAGACGGCCAACCATCGGCAGTAAAGCCAGTCGGACCTATCTGTCGGCTCCCTGAGGTCTGAAAAGTGCCTCAGAACAAAGCGAAGAGACGCCGACTTGAGCGTACGTTATGGAGACGTATTACATTCGTCTCCATAACAGCAGGCGGAGCTAATCTGTATCGTCGCCCCAAAAAATAAAAACCAGAAATGAGGGAACATCTCTGTAGACGTAGTGAACACAGAGCACGCTGTCGTCAGTCGTTGTTCTCATCAGAGAGAGTTGATAGTAGTCGAGAAGGATCGTTGTCGTCATTACTCGCTGAACAGAAGAACATACGATGGCGAGTAATAAGAAGATACTGGCGTTGTCAGCTCCGGTTTTCTTGTGCACTGATTCGCTAGTCAAGGGCTAGAACTCCACCAATCAGATTGGTCAGTGAGTCCGACCGCCCACTGGCCGATTCAACAAGTCAAATCGTCCCAAATGAAGGCCGACGGCTCCTCCGACTGACGATGGCACGGAACACGCCGACCAGACTCGAGTCACCGACCTCGCCAGACTGTCAGACGGACGGTTATCGGGTCGGTGTGTCGCCGCCTTTAGGTACACCTTCCTAAAACTAATGCAGTCTAACACAACAGTCCTGGAAAAAAAAAAGACCTGCCTTCGTAATGGTTTTAATGTTGAGTTTTTGTGAGAGGTGCTGACTCCTTCATGTCGAAAGGAGCCAGTTGAGGTGGTTCGGGCATCTGGTAAGGATGCCCCCCTGGGCGCCTCCCTAGGGAGGTGTTCCAGGCACGTCCAGCTGGGAGGAGACCTCGGGGAAGACCCAGGACTAGGTGGAGGGATTACATCTCCAACCTGGCCTGGGAACGCCTCGGGATCCCCCAGTCAGAGCTGGTTAATGTGGCTCGGGAAAGGGAAGTTTGGGGTCCCCTGCTGGAGCTGCTCCCCCCGCGACCCGACCACGGATAAGCGGACGACGATGGATGGATGATGGATGGATGGATGGATGGATGGATGGTGCTGACTCAGCTGTAGGATCGTCTTTCTTACAGTAGAGCGAACGAGGGACTTGATAACCTGGGAGCTTCTGCTTGGTGTCACATTGCATATCTGAGAAATAGTTAAAGCGGTTACAGCGTGTCCTCCATAGTGTGAAAGTGTATACAGCTTTTGTGTCAGTTAACATAATGGAATTGGGGCTCCAGATACAGTATAGACTAGAGGCTGGACAAAATAACACGAACACCTGCCAAAATCACGCATTCCAATACTAAAGCCTTCTAATACGCATGATGTTGCTAATCCTCTGTGGTCGTTTCTAAGGCAACACTATGTACAAGTGTAACTGTTGTGAAATGTATTTTACCATGGGTTCATGTTATTTTGTCCCATGTGTATTTCAGATGTTGGAGACTAGAATAAGAGAAAGTTACAAAAAAAAAAAAGAATGAGAAACTTCTTTTTTTTATTCTCCTTTAGTTTTTTGTAGAGGGCAATCATGTTATTTTGTGCCAAACATGCAAATATACATTTGTCTATTTCTATACACCAGTGGATCATACCAACTGGTTTTCTTGCTCTGGTGAAAGCAATTCAACCCCAAATCCATGGCAGATAGAATAGGCCAATTAAAAGTTAAAACTTCTGATATTTTTTGATATTAATGAACGTCTGTTACATTCAAGCCGTTGCCAGATGAGTGTCTACAAAGCTAATTAAGACTCTCAGCTCCACACATCTCTCTCTGTGTCTCTTAGTGTGACTATGTTCACAAGATTGTGGCGTCCGGTGACTTTCCTGAGCAGAAACTCAAGTTAAGATAATTACCTCTTAATCCTCCGTGTCCTCCTTGGCTACTAGCAACTGCGTGGAGGAGGGTCGCTTGTCACTGAAGGCTTGTGTCATGTGGCTGATAGTTGTGTTGTCATTCCTTAGAATTCCTCATGAGGCAGACAGAAACTACGCACTACAGCTTTAACAAACTGATTTTCACAGAAACGGGTAATTTTAATCTAAAAGACAAGGTTTTATTTTCTAAAAAAGATGAAAAGAAAATCACACTTATTTCCATGTGTAACAGTTTTCTTCTCATACATTCACATATTTACAATCAACAGTGTGCGGCATTGTCATTGCAGTTCTGCTTTAAAATGTAAGCCCAAATCTATACAGGTGATGCTTATGTACAACCTAATGCAGCAAAGTACAGTTTGTGGAAAAATGTAAAAACCTATCAAGTCCTAAAAAGATATTCAAACTTTTACGATAAAAATTAAACCTCTTTAGTTTACAGACATTTTTGGATTGTGGGCACATCTGACTTTATTTGCAGCTGTCTATAAACACTATACATTCATATTGGCCAACATCGTGATCAGAAAACTGACATCGGAGGCATGTAGTGAATGAAAAGTACCGTAAAGTGAAGAAAGGTATGCAGCATTGAAACAGGGCTGAGTTCTCACTACATGCAGTGAAAACAGAGAGGGGAGTCTGGTATATAGTGTTTGAAATCAAGTGGCTAAAAATAAGCAATATTTTTTTACACTACTGTATTTATTCAACTAACACTATGGGCCAGTTGTTCAAAACATTTAATCTGGATCAAAATGATCCGGATTTGGAAATCCAATTTTTTGCTATTCAGGATCAGGTAATCCGTCTTACTTTCATGCCGGTTTTTCAAAGCAACATTGGACCGGATCACCCTGATCCAGATACACAGGTTACTAGTGCTCTATGAATGGCTGACGACTCCTTTTTTTGCAGCAACCACACGTGCGCAGGCACGCTTCAACACTGCTCAATGCAAAACAAGATGTGCAATTGAGCGTTTAAATGGAGTTCTGAAGAGGCGCTTTGCATGCCTCAACTACTTGCGAGTGGAACCACACGGAGCATGCAACATAAAACTTGTGTGTATCGTGCTGCACAACATCGCTACCAGGCGCAACGTCCCTCTCTGTGAGGATGTTTATGATGCACCTGAGCCCGGTGAAGAACCAGACCGACCTCTGGCGTTCTGTCAGAATGAGGGACTGACTGGACGTATAGTAAGACTGTTAGAAATTATTTTTGACAGGCTCATCTCTGATGATCGTTTCTTTGAAATTAATATACGGTGATGAATGACAGAAAAATAGACTATATTATTTTTGTTTGTTATTGAAATCAGTTTGGGGGATTATTTCATGGGGACAAGATCATTTTTATTTTATTTTATTTTATTTTTACTTTATCTTAATTGGTAGCCTATGTCTACTTTATCTACTTTATCACTGTTACAACGGTTACACAAGTCAAGTGCAAAATATAAATACAAGTATATACACTAAATGATACAAATGTATTATTTGACCAATTTTAAAGTTTTTGATCAACACAAACTGAAGGTTTGATCCAGATTAAAACTAGGATTGGATTCCCTGATCTAATCTGATTTCAGATTCCTTCTTTCCCATTTTCAAGATTTGATCCAATCCGATAACCAAAATCCGATCAGCTTACCTTTGAACAACTGGCCCTATGATACTAGTTTAAATGTTGATCCAGTCAATGGTTACCCTCCTCAAGAAGGGTCAAAATACCACAAAAAAGGTGCAGTGATTGCACAAAAAAACCCTCCCAGGCCCACAGGTGTGTGTGTGTGTGTGTGTGTGTGTGTGTGTGTGTGTGTGTGTTCCACAGGGTTCATAATGAGTTGGCAAGTCGAGGCTCGTCAGATCACAGGACATCCATGGTCCAAATTTGGCTCAATTTCCTCTCATCCCATGTGTTAAGTATCACCTGGTTCTTGTCATACTGATGGCCACCTAAGGAGCAAAAATAATAAAACACATGTCAGTGTTTTTTTTTTTAAACTAAAAAAACATTTTAGACTGTTGAGACCAATGACAAGTCGCTCATTAAGGAATCAAAATAATAAAACCCAGTTATTTAGTACAAAATGTGGTTAAAGCAGCAATTATTTGCCTAAAGAGAAGTTTAGTGAGTGTGCCAGGTATTTTCTATCATTGCACCTCTTCAATACACCAGGAGATGGAGCTGTTGCTTCAGGGCTGACTGGACCTCCATCACATACTGATAACGTTACTCGACAAATATATGTTTGAAGTTAAGACTAAGCGATCTGACCTTTGACCTCCAGGACCAGGTTAGGTTTGAGGTGGCAGTGCACTCGGCCATCTGGGGTGATGTTCCACAGGTGGTTGCCTTTGCCTCGCTCCGGGGAAACACAAAGCCTGCTGCCCTCCATCACCACACTGCCTGTGGTCTCCAGGCAACAGTCGTCCATCAGCTGGAGACATAGAGGGCGTGGTGGTTGAGGATGAACATGCATAAGTAAGTATCGGTTCATTTTCCTTGCTGCTAGAAATCCAGTTTAACTAGTCGTTATATTGTGGCAGACTGTCTGCCATTCATGCTTTTGTAATCATCTCTAAGGCCGGCTACACACTGCCTGCGTGGCGTGGTGAGCGTGTCAGCTGTGTGGCGTGAGAGTGTCAGCTGTGTGGCGTGTCCGTTTCTATTTCGTCTCCTATGTTATCAGGTTAGAGCGTGCACACTGCCTGCGTGACACGCACGTCTCAGACGTGGCGGAAACGCGTGCATGCTTGAAATAGGACCGATGCCTATTTTTCACGTGACACGCAAGCGTGTTGGAATTTTGACACAAATACATATTAATAAATGGCATGTTGATGTTTGAAAGTCTCGAGGTTTTGACATAAATGCAGATATATAAATGTAATTTAAAAAAATTATAATAATGATTGATTTTCAAATATTGCACCTGTCAATACAGAACCAAATATTCTGGAGACTATTTCACCGTCAATACTGCCGATGTTGTCTTTGCTGTAATCAGATCAGAATATATTTATGTTTAACATGAAGTATTCTACTGCTGGAGTGCAGTAAATCAACGGGAAACATCCATGTGTCCAGACGAGGCGAGCGGCAGCGGCAGCGGCAGCAGCAGCAGCAGCAGCTACAGCAGCAGCAGCAGCAGCAGCAGCAGCTACAGCAGCAGCTACAGCAGCAGCAGCTACAGCAGCAGCAGCAGCAGCTACAGCAGCAGCTACAGCAGCAGCTACAGCAGCAGCAGCAGCAGCAGCAGCAGCTACAGCAGCAGCAGCTACAGCAGCAGCAGCTACAGCAGCAGCTACAGCAGCAGCAGCAGCAGCTACAGCAGCAGCTACAGCAGCAGCTACAGCAGCAGCTACAGCAGCAGCAGCTACAGCAGCAGCAGCAGCAGCAGCAGCTACAGCAGCAGCAGCTACAGCAGCAGCTACAGCTACAGCAGCAGCAGCAGCAGCAGCAGCAGCAGCAGCTACAGCAGCTACAGCAGCAGCAGCTACAGCAGTAGCTACAGCAGCAGCAGCAGCAGCAGCAGCAGCAGCTACAGCAGCTACAGCAGCAGCAGCAGCTACAGCAGCGCCGCGTCAGACACGTTTCTGGTGTGTAAAGTCATAGAAAACGCCACGCAGCTGACACGCCACGCTCACGCCACGCAGCCAGTGTGTAGCCGGCCTAAACTACACAGCTCTCATTGGATGCATTCCACTGATGACTCTGCCTTGCTACCACCATCTCCTTAATGGGTTATTCATAACAGAAAGTAATATATTCAGGATATAAGATCAATTTGAACACGTCTAATGCTTGCCTCTTATGTATGACCCCAACAGAAAAATAATTATAGGTCCTATCCTTTCCAATGGTTTCCCGGGGAGTCCATTGGAAAGCGGATACATGTTTTTATTTATTTTTTGTGCAGTAGCAAAACTGTAAAAAAAAAAAAAAATTAACCTAGCAATGTTAAGAAATCCTTTATATTCTTAAACACTCGTCATTGTCCCATTGTTTAACTTTCCACCGAACTGCGTTGAAACCTGTTTGAGAAGTTTGAGATATCCTGCTAACAGACGGACAACAAACTGGAATTAATAACCTCTTTGGCAGAGGTAACTACTGGAATGAATAACGTCTGTTGGGAATACATGTTTTTTCCTGCTTTGCATATTGTCTTGATCACGCCCTTGTTTTCAGATACACAGTTAACTTAAAATAACTGTCCCCAGTTATACGCTCCAGAGTGTGTAGTAGTTTCATCACGGCAGCCAACTACTGGAACAGTGCCTACAGACAGTAACATCTGTTAACAATTGATTGATGAAAAATGTAATATTTAGGGATCACACTGACATGGTTACTGTAGGGAGAGTGAGCGCAACCACAAGTCTGTCGGAGAGCAAAATACTAAAGATAATAAGGTCAATATTATATTTTTAAGGTCATACTAAAAGTAGTTTAGTATAGTGTAACGCGTCTGTATATCCTGAATGTGCTGTTTGAAGAAATTGTTTGCCATTTCTTTTTAAAGATTATTGTTTTAGGCCTTTATGTTTGACAGGACAGCTTAGACATGAAAGGGGAGAGAGAAGGGGGGGGGGATGACATCGGCAAAGGGCCGCAGGTCAGAACCCAACCCACGGCCGCTGCTTCGAGGACTACGCCTCTGTATATGGGCGTGCGCTCTACCAGGTGAGCTACCCAGGCCCTGAACTTTTCAAAGCAGATGTATCTCAGTCTGTTGTCCCTGTAGGCGTCACTAGAGATTCCACAGACGGGGTGGGTGACTAGATGATTTGTTGTGACCCCTGATGAGTGTTTTTGCAGTTTTGTGCGGTATAATGTTGTACCTTGCAGGTAAGCTGCCCGTCCCGATAGAGCCAGACCTGCTCCAACCCTCCCGTCTCCTCCACAGCCTGAACCCTCATCAGCTTGATGTCATCCAGAGATCCCGTCAGGGACATCACACATCCGCTCTCCCTGCTCCGCAGACGCAAGTACATCTGCTTCTGTTGGAGGAAAACATGCAAACACCACGTGGTTAGATTTTATTTATGAACACAGTATTTTACAACTACATGTGTGACTAGTTTTTTGATCTGGCTTGATAAATAGAGACAGTGTTTTTATTTGATATTTTATTTATTCCTTATTTTGTACTTCTTATCCATGTGAGAACTGAAAATAAACAAAACAGAGACAATAACTTGAGGTAGGAGACTTAGTTTATTATTACTAATAGTCTGATGGGCTCATATCCCTCCCCCCATACCTGGGGTAATGGACGTAGGGATCCTAATTGCTGCCTGCCGCTGAACTTCCACAAATCAGCCACTTCACCTGGCTGGAGAAGCAGCTGTCGACCGCGGTAGTTACTGCCTTCATACAACATCCACCTAGGGAGAGGACAGCCATGGGCGTTAGTTCAGTCTCACAAAGAAAAAAGAAAAAGATCACACATGAACAGTGTATATTTACATTTCAAGCTGAGCTTCATGATTTATGATACATGTGTGACATACCTTATTGACATGGCGGCTCCCTCACATCTTTAACATGTTTACTGTTCTTAATGAGAACATGTGCAGTTTAAAAAGCTAAGCTAACACTATTTAAGGAAATTGCACGTGTCCACTGATCCTTTTCCTCAACTCTTCAGTGGTTAAAGGTGCCCTGCCACACGTATTTCATGACTTTGTGGTGATGTCTGAAGGTCTACCACGGACTCTGTAACCTTGGTTACCTTGTTTCAAGCCATTCTAGCGTGGTATAGAAAGCCTGCAGGAAGACTCGGCTCGATTTGGGCCATATCTCATTAATATTCAATGAGCTAAGCTGCTTGTGCTCTGATTGGCTAACAGATAGCCAATGAGAGCAGGCAACATGATGTCAGACTGACCAGCTTTTGGAATCGGCCTGATTTCTCCTCTTATTTCTTTTCAGTGACTAGAGCTGACAGAGGAGGTAGCAGTTCATTTACACACACACACACACACACACACACACACACACACACACACACACACACACACACACACACACACACACACACACCAATATAAATACAAGTAAAAAGGGTTTTGTGTGGCAGGGCTTAGGTAAAAACGTTGCTAATTTAACCATGTAAATCACCAAACATAACAAGGTGGACTAGTTTCCATTACAGGTATACTCATATACACAACTGAAGAGCAGAAGTTATAGGAAATGAACATTTTGTGTGCTTAAATAATAAATAATAATATCATAGTGTTTTAAATCAACTTAACATCTTAACATAACGTTCAAAAGTTGAATTTTGTTCAGTTAGTGTGTCTCTTTTATGACCTGTCAATCAAGTTGGGATTAAAAGCAGGTTTTGAGTGAAAAAAACAATAATATAAATACATAATTAATGAATTAGTTAATATAAAAAGGTAGCCATTTTGATTAACCGTGCCTTTAAAAGATACCAAAAACATAATAGTGGAAATGTTTAAGAAGTGACCTACATTCCTCCCTCCACCACCAGGGAGCGTAGGCGCGTGTCCATGCCTGCCTGCTGCAGGTTCACAGCTGCATTAGTCAGCACGGCGCGGCGCCCTCTACAGCCCGCCTTACTGAACAAGACGACGGAGGGCAGAGACAACTCCTGAAGAAGAAGACCAGAGCCGTTATTATTGGTCTCATCCACGAGAACTTAGAACTCTTCCTTTATCACCGCAAAGCACTGCAGAGTGAGCAACACAAAGGGCCCAAATATAGTTTTTCATACAAGCAGATAGACAATACTCACATGTCCGAGGGTCTGTATGGAGCGAATGGTAGAGTCTGAGGACAGGAAGCCCATGGCCTCTGTGTTGGGGTATTCTCCCTCCTCCAACACATACATGCTGCCTGTGAACTGAGCTCCTTCATATGCCACAAATCTGACACAGAAAAACACACACACACACACATTATTGTTGTCATATTGTTCTTCCAATTTTGCCCATAACTCTATCATCTTTAAAATCTATTTTCATCATAACACAACTTTATACACTCAGTGTCACTTGTATTACAGTCCCTCCAGAAAATCGTGATTATGTGATCGCATAGTTCAATGCGTAATCAGCCAAAGTCTGCATCTTTATGCGGGGGCCACATTTTATTCAAATACGCCGCACTTTCGCCGCATAAAGTGCAGATTTCCACGCAAAATATGCGGGGCTTGAATGATTTCATAATCCCCGCATTTTCGTTGCAAAAAAAGTCACATATATCTCAGCAGAAAGATGAAAAATGTTGCGTTTACTTCACACAAGAGCAGCCATTTTCCCCTGTTGCCATGGGAATGTTATGAAGTGATGTCATTTCTCCTAGTGAGAACACAGTGTTGGGGGGGAATCACTTTTTTTTTTTCTTTTTCATCAAACCGCAGTTTTTGCAAGTTCCCGCAATTTCATCGCATAAAATTGCATAAATATCCCGCATATTCCATCGCATTTTTTAAGAAAACGTGCCGCATAATCAAGGATTTTTGCCCACAACAATTACAAAAAAAACTGCGTTTTTCTGAAGGGACTGTGTATTAGTGTTTTCTACCATTCTATCATTAGGTTGTTTGTTATTGTCACTCTCAGGTGGAACTTGGGTCCCCCAAATGTTGCTGACTATATTCCATGATTTTTGAACCAATTGTCTAACTAAAGAGATGCATGTGGAATATAAACTTTAAAAAAGTTTGGTGCCAAATAAATACAGCATCCAACCTTCAGCCAACCATGTCAAATCTCTAATACCCAGAGAGTCACTGATAGTTCCACGTAGTGTTTGGTGCCTACCTGCCAGCCAGCACCTTACAGGACTTGGGTATGAAGTCCCCATCCAGAGCTGCTGCGCTGTCCTCCTGAGCCACCAGCCTTCCCTGGAAGTCTGGCTCAGAATACAGCTGCATCTGTAACACACATAAAAACAGAACTAAGCGACCAGCCGGCACAGAAAAAAGACGGGAAAATGGGTTAATCATTGGAGGGATGATACCTTGTATTTGGTTGTTACCATCAGTGGGTCCTATAAAACAGACAGGAGGGAGGTATTAACATACTTTAACAACATTGCACTAACAGAGTTGTTAATAAAATGCTCATTTAGCTGTTGCTAAGACTTACTTCAACAGCTTAAACATTTCAGTAAAAATGACATTTACTTAAAGCATCATAAAGGCAGACTCTATTTCCAATGTGAAAAGAATGAGCCACATCCCGCTTTTAACCGATCCTGCACATCTTTTCTTACATGGAAGACCGGCTGTATGGATGAGATCTTGAAGTTCTGGGCTCCCCAGTCCTCTGGGCTTGCATACAGGCCTCTCTCCAGAACGTAGAGCTCTCCACTGAATCCAGGCTTCTCAAACGCCACCCACCTGCCAGGGAAACGCACAAAAAGATCCTAAGATGACAGCCCCTCCAGAGAAACGCGGCGTTTTTTGTGATTGTTGCGGCCAAAAATCCTTGATTATGTGGCACGTTTTCTTAAAAAATGTGATGGAATATGCGGGATATTTATGCTATTTTATGCAATCAAATTGCAGGAACTTGCAAAAAATTGCGGGAACTTGCAAAAATTGCGGGAACTTGCAAAAATTGCAGGAACTTGCAAAAATTGCGGTTTGATGAAAAAGAGAAAACAAAGTGATTCCCCGAACACCGTGTTCTCACTAGGCGAAATAACGTCACTTCATAACGTTCCCATGGCAACAGGGGAAAATGGCTGCTCTCGTGTGAAGTAAACGCAACATTTTTCAACTTTCTGCTGAGATATATGTGACTTTTTTGCAATGAAAATGCAGGAATTATGAAATCATGCAAGCCCCGCATATTTTGCGCAGAAATTGGAAATTTATGCGGCGAAAAATAAATATGCAGACTTTGGC
Organism: Gymnocephalus cernua; assembly: GCA_023631565.1. Lineage (NCBI taxonomy): Eukaryota > Metazoa > Chordata > Actinopteri > Perciformes > Percidae > Gymnocephalus > Gymnocephalus cernua. The sequence goes on along the minus strand of CM042444.1, from coordinate 2,263,007 downwards.
TGATTATGCATTGAATTATGCAATCGCATAATCGCGTTTTTCTGGAGGGACTGAGATGCAAAACCCCACAGTGACAGAAGTCTTTTATTAGAGACAGACACAGGTCAAGCTGTCTCTTCATAATCTGATTGGTTCTCTCACTAAATCACTGACTTGGGCTGTATTCTGTGCTACCATTATAAAAAGAGGAAGTCCACGCGTCTGAAGAGGTTGTAAAACGATTCAGCTGGCGAGGCAGATGGAAAGCAAACAGTTGCATAAAGAGGTTGATAGAGGTTAAACAAACTCACTCAGCTCAAACATTCATCTGGCTGATTGACAAAAATATGTTAAAAAAAAAAAAATACTATGTTTTAAAGGTATTATTTAATAGAAATAACTGACTTAAAATGTGTTCTTGTTTAACTACATTCGTGGGGTCGTGTGTGTGCGCGTGTGCGTGTGTGCGTGTGCGTGTGTGTGTGTGTGTGTGTGCGTGTGTGTGTGTGTGTGTGCGTGTGTGTGTGTGTATATAGAGACAGAACGCTTACTCATGTATGAAGGTGAGGGCCACACGCCCAAACACTATAAGGGCGTGGACAACACACAGTCAAAATGATTCCACTCCATCTTTATGAATTTTGTGAGTTATTGTTTTTTGTTTGTCTGCTTGACTTACACTCCAGCCATGACGTTGACAGACTGAGTTTTGCCACTGTGGCCGACGTCCTCCATGCTGAGGACGGGACCCAGCAAGTCCACATTGCGCCCCAGTTTATCAAAGTGCCGCTCACTGAAGAGTTTAACGTGAGGGGAGAGGAAATCCTAGGGAAGATGATTTGGTGAAATTATTAGAAAGTAAAAAAGCAACTTCTTTCATTTCAAGTTCTCAGTGTCCAGGACAAAACCCTTCCACACAGGAAACACACTTGTTTAGTTTCCAGTTCATTAACCCTTGTGTTGTCTTCCCGTCGACCAAGCAACTTTTAGTTTTTCTGGGTCAAGATTTGAAATCAAAACACTTTTTTTCTTCTTTTTTGTGCCATGTTTTTGAAGCTCTTTCCAAAACAATTGTAATTTTTTTTCAACATTCTTTTATCAATTTTTTTCTTCAAATGCTATAAAATTGAGTAAAACAACCAAATTCAATGAAAGTAGTGAACTGATCATTTATTTTACTTGTGAAGAGCGTTGTAGGGAACCATCCATGTTACTTTTTTGGACAATTCGGTTGAAAGAAACCCAAATTTCTGACATAGAAACTTTTTGAAAATGGGTCAATGATGTGATGACAACAGGAGGGTTAAGAATCAAGAAGAAGAAGAGGGGGGGGGGGGGGGGGGTCCCTGTTTTAATGACCAGTGAACTCTAAAAGGTGGAGTGCAGAAACAACACAGCAATCAGGGAAACAAGATCAAACAACAAATCTTGCACATCATCATTTCAATGTGTCAATAATAATAATAATGCGGGAGATACTCACTGTGCATACAGGCCGAAGTGACAGGAGCCCGTCCTCACATCCCCCCCAGTCACTGCAGTGAGGATACTCCCCCTCCTCCAGGATGTACTGCTGGCCTTCCAAGTCTGCCTCCTGATAGCCCACCCAGCTGCAAGGACAAAACACAGACATATCACTAAAATGTCACAGTTAGTTTAAGCCATCTCAAGGTTTCCCCCAGAAACGTTGTTAAGCCCGGTGGCAAGCGTTTTTATTTTATTTTGAATTATTTATTTTTTTTACAAGGGCCAGTCACAGACTGATGGCCCTAAAGTTTCTGTAATAAAAGATTACCTGAAAGAATCGCTAAATTGAGAATTTAAAAAAGCTAAACAACCGATTCCATAGTGCCGTACATTAAGTCAGTGCTAAAAGCTGAAAATATGACTACATCTAACTTTCCAACCAACCCAAAAATACATTTTAAAATATTATTCCCAGTGGCTACTGCTTTTATCTTAATCTTATTTGATTTTAAAGTGCTCATATTATTCTCATTTTCAGGTTCATAATCGTATTTAGAGGTTATATCAGAATATGTTTACATGGTTTAATTAAAAAAACAAACATGTTTTTGTTATACTGCACATTGCTGCAGCTCCTCTTTTCACCCTGTGTGTTGAGCTCTCTGTTTTAGCTACAGAGTGAGACATCTCACTTCTGTTCCATCTTTGTTGGGAGTCGCACATGCTCAGTAGCTCGGTAAGGACTACTAGCCAGTCAGAAGCAGAGTATGAGGGCGTGTCCTGACAGTACCTAGGTAAGGACTACTAGCCAGTCAGAAGCAGAGTATGAGGGCGTGTCCTGACAGTACCTAGGTAAGGACTACTAGCCAGTCAGAAGCAGAGTATGAGGGCGTGTCCTGACAGTACCTAGGTAAGGACTACTAGCCAGTCAGAAGCAGAGTATGAGGGCGTGTCCTGACAGTACCTAGGTAAGGACTACTAGCCAGTCAGAAGCAGAGTATGAGGGCGTGTCCTGACAGTACCTAGGTAAGGACTACTAGCCAGTCAGAAGCAGAGTATGAGGGCGTGTCCTGACAGTACCTAGGTAAGGACTACTAGCCAGTCAGAAGCAGAGTATGATGGCGTGTCCTGACAGTACCTAGGTAAGGACTACTAGCCAGTCAGAAGCAGAGTATGAGGGCGTGTCCTGACAGTACCTAGGTAAGGACTACTAGCCAGTCAGAAGCAGAGTATGAGGGCGTGCCATGCTAGCAGCTAGGCGAGCATTATAACGTGTGTTCCAAAGTGACCACGTGTGTCTCTGAAGTAAAGGCTGGACTACAACAGAGCTGTTTGGAGCAGTTTGAGAACAGAGTTTTCTGGTGGAGATGGTAAGTCCCTTTGGGGGGGATTTTGGGCTTTTTCACTTTGTAAACATATAACGTGCACAAAAAAGATATATAACACAATAAAGGAAAGTGAAAAAGCCAAAAAAGCATAATATGAGCGACGATGATCACTGCCCTGCATCTATTAACTCAACAGATACTTACAGACCACCAAGTATCTTTAAAGAGCCCACTGTAGACAATGTCTTCTTGTTCTCGTCTGGTTTGCCTGTTTTCTCCTCTTCCAGCTCTTCCAGCAAGTTGTACACGTCGCTGTCGACCTCTATGCACTCTCCATCAAAGTTGGGCTTCTCAAACACTAAGGCCTGGGTGAAAGAAGTTAAAGATGAGCGTTAGTTGTAAAGAGAGGCCTTAGAGCTTTTACACACCGGGTGCGTGACGAATAAACAACACGAAAATGCAAAAAACTCAACTGCAAAGTTTTCGTACCTAAACCTTTTTGTACCGTGTAGCGATGCGAGTTTGCGACAGTTGCAACACAATAAAAAAGTTTGAATAGATTTGCACCAGCTCATCATCCTGACATGATGAACTTGATCTCCTCCTCCTCACTCGACAAGAGAGGAGATTTTGGGAACATCCCATTTTTTATTTTATTTTTCATCCCAAAAAGGTAGAGAAAGAGGAGAAGAGTTCCAATGCCTCATGTGAGGACACTGGCTTGGCCGTGTCATCCTCCCCGGCTGCACCCTCTCGTCCAAAAATCATCACGACTGGTTTCAAAAAACCAAGATAGCGACAATACATCAAATTTATCTACCGCATTTTCCGGACTATAAGTCGCATTTATTTAGAAATTTATTTCACAAAATCCAAGACCAAGAACAGACATTTAATCTGGAAAGGCAAGTTATTCAACTACACAACAGCACACAGAACGACAGGCTGAATAGGTGTCCGGTATGTTAACGTCAGGGCATGAAATTAACACCCGCCAAATGCGGGTGAATTTTGCAATTGGCGGGTAACACTGTCAATCTACCTGCCACATTGGCGGGTAGCCAATGAGAATTGAGTGATTCAGACGCGCAACTATTGGTAAGCAGGGTACGCGGTTGCTTACGGGCCCAGACCAATCAGGGGCCTGCATCACTGGAAGACATTGATTGACAGCCGGGGCCCCCTATCGCATTTGCATTACTCGCGACAATCCCAGCAGTCCCACGTGCTGCCACTGACCAAGCGGTAGTGAGAACGGGTCAAATTCATTTCCTTGTTTCTGATAACGAAGACAAGACGTGTTTGACTCGAACATTTCACATTTACCAACAAAACGTACAGCGACAGACCGTGCAGAACATTTCAGACCGTCCTGCCAACCGGTAGAAATGTTAACATCAATGTAGCTGTAGCGATGTTTCACTCTGAAAGCTGCTGCCGTTTCAGTCCTGTCCTGTTGCTCCATTTCCCCCGCGACGCGCGCGCACACACACACACACACACACACACACACAATCACACGGTGAATGCAGGAAAAAACGGAGATGAGACGTCCATAATAACCTAAATTGAGGACAGCTACGCTCATTATTGTAAGTGCAATAAGTTAAAGTCCAATAAGTAGCTACTCAAACCGTATGAATGTGTGTCCCAGACCAGGATAGAAAATTAACTAACGATGTAAAGATCAACAAGCCACTGACACATAGGCTTAGCTGTATGTTCAAATTTGATTAGTTCAATAAATTATGTTTTGCCTTAATACACAGGCTACGATGAATAGGACAGGATAGGATCAGAGAGACACAGTAATTCCTGTTTTTCACCTTTATGAGGCAAAAAAAAAATCTGGCTGGTAAAAAGTCACTGTGGCGGGTGGATTTTTAAATCCACCCGCCACAGTGGCTGGTGGTCAAAAAAGTTAACTTCATGCCCTGGTTAACGTCACACATTAACAGTTATTCAGCTACACAATAGCATAAAGAACATACCTGGGAGGCTGTACAGGCTGAATTAACATAACAAGCAAGTTACCGGTACGCAAGTTCACCAAGCTCCCGATCTCATCCCACACCACTGAATCATTTACAAACATGTTAAATTATATATATTTTGAAATAAGTCACACCTGACTATAAGTCGCAGGACCAGCCAAACTATGAAAAAAAGTGCGACTTATAGTCCGGAAAATACGGTAGCTCTTTTCTAGGTACTCAAATTCGCTTTACAGAGCGGAATAACAATAAAAAAAATATAGTTAAGAGCGAGGGCTAGCTAGCCAGGCCGTGGAGAGCCTTTGTCAGGCCTACGCGCTGGGTTTCTATAAATAACGGGTATTAATAGATGCAACAAATGTAACGCAATGCAAAACAAACCTTGAATTCACGAGGATGCTCCACCATTATTGGTCCCTGTGATGAAAAGACAAACATTTGTCAGACCATGACAACAGACAAAACGACAGTATAGTGGAAACATAGATCATATATTTCATGTACTGTACCATTCGGAGAGGTCTGAGAGACCCGATGAAGGGCTCAGGGAAACCCCAGGACTCTGGGCAGGGATACTCCCCCACCTGCAGCACTCCAACAAATCCTCCAAACCCTGGATCAGTGTACACCAGCCAGCTAAAGACACACAGAGACATGGGAGGGAGAGAGAGAGAGAGAGTGAGGAATAGAGGGGAGAAAGGAAAGGCCTTAGGGCCTTATTTAGTGACTTTAGTGATAGGCAAACATGTCTTATCCTGTTACACAATGAAGGGACTAAATACAGTATTATCTCTACATCAGCTAAAAAATGTAAGTGCTAACCATCAATAATTAGCAGCAGTTAAAACTAGGCTTTATCCTGCAGATTGCATTTCTTCAGACAGAGAACAGATTTCCCATACAGTCCCAGAAAGCTTGCATCGTGGTGATCTTTAAAACTAAAATGTTAGTAGCAGGGTTGCCACCAACGAAGGTCTGCCGTTATGTTTATTCACAGGGAAACCAAGCAAAGGCCGAATAATGCCGCCCCAGTGTGTGATATCACATAGCATGCCGGCATTCCGGGAGAAAAAAAGGCGCAGCGTGCAACACACCAGCGTCGGCTCCTAGTGTGCGTGAGCCGAGCCGCACTGTTATTAACCACGCAAACCCTACCAGACCCACAAACCGCCAACTAAGTGCATTATAGTAGCACAACTGTCACCAGTGAGAAGGACAAAGACGCCCGCGTGTGTGAGTATGTGTCAGAGAGTGAGTGGAAAAGAAGGTGGACTATTGCATGGCATGTTTCTGTAAGTTATTAATAACTTTGGCTACTCGGAACGCTGCCTGTGGTTCAACTCATGCATCATACTGCATGTAGTCTCGCCATGGCAGCGGTTCCTTTACACAGACGTCAGTTCGGCTCTGCGACTGCCTCCGCTGGCTTAAATGCGCAAGAACTCGGTCCCCTCATTCCATCTTTGTAACTTTTACACAGACGGTGAGGCGACTTAAAGGTGCAACAGTCCCGCCTTGAGATAAGATAAGATAAGATAAGATAAGATAAGCCTTTATTGTCTCCTATAGGAGAAATTTTTCTTGGGCATTCGAGAGAACAAAATGGCGACACATCACGCATAAACACACAATAAACATACAGTTAACCAACATAAAAACATAGTCATACATTATCTCACGATTCAATGAACATATAATAACACAGGCTGTGTGAAAGGAGCTATAGAAACTGAAAGATGTTTTCATAATGCAACAACCCCATTTACATACAGTGCATACCTACGTTCCCCGTTACTTTAAAAGGAGTGACACAATAGCGCCTTTGGCTGTCAGCTGAACTTACACTCCAGAATGGACCTTAATGGAGCCGGTGGTCTGTGGAATCCCATAGGAGCCGATCTCTACAATGTCGTCACAGTAAGAGGACATCCTCCCCAACCCATTCACCTCTGCAAACAGGTCGATTTGAGGTACGCTATAGTCCTATAAAACACAAAAACAAATGTAATTCTGTGAGAATTTCATTACAAATAAGGCCTGGTAACAGGTCATTTGCAATTTGTAGTGCCAATACATTACCAACGTGTCTGAGTAAGATATTTGTTTGATACTGTACTTTATGTAATACAAAGAAAGTTCAAACTTGTTATACTTAACAAAAAAGCCGAACTTTCCTTATGTTGAATCTAAATATAAAAACTCCACCTTTATGAAAGGCAGAAACTGTCAGATCAAAGAATAACTGGAGACGAGTACAAATCTGAGCAAGCATTCGATGCCAGCTTTGGGTACTAGACATTTTTCAATACTGCCACATTTCCTTTTCGGTCGATACCAAAAAAGTATTTTATAGTGTTTGATACCTAGCAATATTTACAAATTCCACAGGGATTATATGAGGTGGGAAACAACATAACAGGCCAAATAGTTACAATAACAATATGGAAACAGTATGAACAGGTTAACTTACTCTAACTGCCAACTGAATAGAACCTATGACCATAGGTGCTGCTGGTACAGGCTGACCCATCGGGTCTAGTGTCGGGGGGGCTTCCTCCTCTGCCCACATGTTCACTAAGTGCTCTGTGGGACCTTCCTCCAGTGCGATGATACGACCCTGGAAGCCAGGTTTTTCAAAGAGGAGCCAGCTGAAGAAAAAGGGAACGGCATCATTACGTCATCAAAAATCTGAAAATGTGTTAGTTTATGGATCGCTTAAGGAAACAACAAACAGCTTCGAGGACTGCTCCATTAGATATCAGTCCCTCCAGAGTTTTTTTGTGATTGTTGCGGGCAAAAATCCTTGATTATGCGGCACGTTTTCTTAAAAAATGCGATGGAATATGCGGGATATTTATGCCATTTTATGCGATGAAAATGCGGGAACTTGCAAAAATTGCGGAAACTTGCAAAAATTGCGGGAACTTGCAAAAACTATTGGTTTGATGAAAAAGAGAAAAAAAAGTGATTCCCCAACACTGTGTTCTCAGTAGGTGAAATGACGTCACTTCATAACGTTCCCATGGCAACAGGGGAAAATGGCTGCTCTTGTGTGAAGTAAACGCAACATTTTTCATCTTTCTGCTGAGATATATGTGACTTTTTTGCAACAAAAATGCGGGGATTATGAAATCATGCAAGCCCCGCATATTTTGCGCGGAAAACGGCAAGTTATGCGGCGAAAGTGCGGCGTATTTTAAAAAAATGCGGCCCCCGCATGAATATGCGGACTTTGGCTGATTATGCATTGAATTCTGCGATCGCATAATCGCGTTTTTCTGGAGGGATTGAGATGCACGCTTACAGGGACGAAGAGAAACACAGAAAACGAGTGGAAAGGATCTCGTAGGAAGGCTCTTAAACAAGGCCAGTGCAAAAGTGCCAAGTGCAGACCTAATACCTGGATAGTCATCTACATTATACTGTATAAACAGGTTTTAGGGAAGTATATTTATGATCATAATGCATTCATATCACACCTGCAGGTTTACCAAAGACCCTTACCATCCTCTGATTACTCTGACTGAGATGACAGGGGAAAGCTTCACTGCGGTGGCATCCTCTAGATCACGGTAGAGTTCAAACGGCTGCCCTCCAAACTGAGCATGTTCATGTATCACAATCTGGATGAGGAAATAAATATGTCATTAAAATACACAGCAGCAAACAATGTATTATTGACACAAAAAAAAATGCAAGTAAATAACATGCAATGATACCTTTCCAGGCCTTTTGTGAAACCCTCTTACTGCAGGTATCTGAAAGAAAATGTAACATTTTGATTAGGAACTTGATCCTTTGCTTTAAAACAAACAGTCTTCAGAGCCAAATCACTTCTAGGAATAAGAACCTTTCTTATCACCACCCGTCATGTTCCAAATGTGTTCATTTGGATCTTTAAGCAAACTATTTCAACTATGTATCTATTACTCAGTCCCTCCAGAAAAACACAGAGTTTTTTTGTGATTGTTGCGGGCAAAAATCCTTGATTATGTGGCACGTTTTCTTAAAAAAATGCGATGAAATTGCGGGAACTTGCAAAAATTGCAGTAACTTGCGGGAACTTGCAAAAACTGCGGTTTGATGAAAAAGAGAAAACAAAGTGATTCCCCCCCAACACCGTGTTCTCACTAGGCGAAATTACGTCACTTCATAACGTTCCCATGGCAACAGGGGAAAACGGCTGCTCTCGTGTGAAGTGAACGCAACATTTTTCAACTTTCTGCTGAGATATTTGTGACTTTTTTGCAACGAAAATGCGGGGATTATGAAATCATGCAAGCCCCGCATATTTTGCGTGGAAATCTGCAATTTACGCGGCGAAAGTGCGGCGTATTTGAAAAAATGCGCCCCCCCCCCCCGCATAAATATGCAGACTTTGGCTGATTATGCATTGAATTATGCGATCGCATAATCGCGTTTTTCTGGAGGGACTGGTTACTTTAAGCAAACTATTTCAACCATTCATTACTTTTTACTATCTATTTCAACCATGTATCCATTGCATTGTGTTCAGGTGTTAAAGCTTACTCAATATATGGATATATATATTTTTTAACCAAATAGTCATTTCTATTTTATCAAATTAGTTGAGCTACTTCAACAATCTTTTCACATATCCCATAGCAACCGCAGAAGTACCCCCTGGGGTACAACTTGTTTGGGAATCCCTGAGGAGAATACACATTATGATTGGACGAAACTTAAATCCTTGTCTAACAGCTGTAATGCCAACGTCATAAAGGGAGAGGCATGAACACTTGTTGTGCAGTAGGCATCATCCAGGCACACTGTGTTCATCTTAACACAAACATGGTTTTTGCATAGTTCTCCTTTATTTGCATATTAGTGCAAATATCCTACTGTGACGTTGCAGTTGCGCTTTGAGCTGATCTAGGCAAAGACTCCCTGTGTAAGATTCCAGACGGAGGACGTGCTCCTTTGACCTGTCCTCACTTGCAAATGATTCATCACTTTGTTGCAACAGCAGCAAAAAACAAAAGAACAGTATATGGAACGGAGACATATCACCATGGAAATAAACTAGGAAATATCAACATGTTGCGTCAAAGCTTAGCAGCCCCAAAGCCTCAATGGTTCTGAATGAATGTTATTTCTTTTTGCTAAAGAATGTAAAAAAAACTGAAGCCACAATAAAATAAAATAGTGAAATTCCTACCTTAATCGTAGAAGTAGTAAGTCCATTTCTAGAAGTCTGCTGGCTGTTGCTGCTGGTTGGAGGCACTCCTGCAGGGCTCTTCAGGCTCACATCCACATTGGGTACTCCTGCTGTCGAGGCCTGGTCTATCGCAGAACCCTCAGGATCCATTTTAGTTTTAGTTGTCTGTGTGGAGCCCTGGGAGGCCTCAGATTCAGATTTGTTCTTGAGGTATTTCTCCAAATGAACTGGCAGCTTTATCTCAGAGAACACGGGCAGAGGAGGAGAGGAGTGGTTGAGTGCTGACTCACTACCTGTACCTATACCACCACCCACAAGTGGGCCTTGATCTACACCTCTCACACCCTTCTTATCTGCTTCAACGGCAGGCAGAGGTGAATCAACAACTTCCTGCTTTGCAAGTGAGAGCAGGCCCTGTTGTTGGTTAGAACGTGTGTTATTTGAGGCGGAGGTAGCTTCCTCTTTGGTCTTCCTGGAGGAATGGGGGGAACTCAGTAAGCTGGAGAGGATGGACATCCTTCCTAGTCGTGACGTCAGCTTCCCAGGCTCTTCTCCATTGTTTCGTCCCTCTTCTTTTCCTGCTTCAACGCGTGTCCCCCCGTTGACTCCATCTTTTCCTTCCACCTCATCGAGTGATTTAATATGGTCTCTTGACGTGTGCATGGCGTTATCTTCTGCGCATTTTTCTAGGGTCTGTCCTTTCCTATCAGCTGCTTTTTGTTTAAGCATCATAGCTGGGGAAGGATCCCTAAAACTTTTGCCATTTTTTCTTAAGCCAAACTGGAATTCCTCTGGATCAAACGTTCTCTCAAAATGGTCCTCCTTGATGGCTGGCATGGCAAAAGGTTGAGATGGGGATTTTTTACGAACATGCCTCTTTGGAGGCAGTGAGAAGGGAACGCTGCCCTCCTTAATGCTCCTGATAAAATCATCAAAGTCATCAGGCTCAAGAGATGTATCCTCACTGGCTGAGGCTTTTAGTCTTCTTTTATGTTCCTTCTTCTGTTTTTGATGCATCACATCTAACCAGCCAGATGGAGATTCCTTCTTTTGCTGAATACTTTGAGATGTTGAAGGCGGTTCCGCTGTCGCAGAAAGAGACATACCGCCATTGAGTGCTGGCTTTGAAGGCTTTTGTTGATCACTGAGCTTTATGGTTCTCTCTTCTCTTAGAGTCTGCCGTTTCGGTTTCAGATCACTATCTGTTTTTGTTTTTTCTTCATAATTCTTCTGAGCATCAGGGCTATTAAGTACTTTATCTGGAACAACAGTGGGCTTGTCTTTCTGATCTTCACCACCTTTTCTGCTAGATGCATCCTTTACAATAATGCGTTCCGACTCTTGCTTGGCATCTATCTTTGATGCTTTCATCTGCTGATCCTCCTGCTTTCTCCCTTTGTTTTCAACTTCAACATCCTCTTTAATTTCTTTACTTTTCTTCTGTTTATTATCAGTCTGACTACCTGCTTTTTCCGTTGTGAAAACAACTGGGTTAGCAGTTGTGAATTGTTCAGCGTTTTCCTCGAGTTTATTGATCTTCACATGTTCATCTTTGACAATTGAGGGCTTCTGGTCCTTTTGGGTGCTAACTGCAGAGTTAGCATTCTCAATTACAATCTCATTCGCCCAACTCTTTATTGGTGAATCCTTTGCTTCAGTCTTCTCTTTAGCTCCGTCAGCAGTTTTGGTGCTTACAACCTTTATTTCTTGAGTTTGTCTTTCTGATATCTTCTCTGGAGCTTCTGTTCTTACCGCGTCCAGTTCCTGTTTTAGGTCAGCATTTGGACATTTGGATTCTGCTGATCTAGAAGCATTTTCCTCTGTTTTTCTAATGTTCTCATCCTGGTCTCTGGCAATTAAAGTCTTCTGTTCCTTGGCTCCATCAGCACTCTGAGTTTCGTTGCTTACAACCTTTATTTCTTGAGTTTGTCTTTCTGATATCTTCTCTGGAGCTTCTGTTCTTACCGCGTCCAATTCCTGTTTTAGGTCAGCATTTGGACGTTTGGATTCTGTTGATTTTCTTATATCTGGTGTGGTTATGTCTGCATGTTGATCTCCAGCAACTATGGACATCTGATCTTGTACACTAACCTCACTGTCAGCATGCATAATTGCAGTCTCATTCGCCAAACTCTTCATTGGTGAATCCTTCGTTTCAATCTTCTCTTTAGTACTTTCAGCACTCTGGGTTTCACTACCTACTGCGTTCAGTTCTGGACTTGTATCCACTTGTAAAACGTGGCTTCCTGTGGTCTTCCCTGGAGCTATTTCTGTCTCAGGTTGCTGTTTTAGGTCAGCATTTGGACATTTGGATTCTGCTGATCTAGAACAATTTCCCTCTGTTTTTCTAATGTCCTCATCCTGGTCTCTAGCAATTAAAGTCTTTTGTTCCTTGGCTCCATCAGCACTCTGAGTTTCGTTGCTTACAACCTTCAGTTTTTGAGTTTGTCTTTCTGATATCTTCTCTGGAGCATCTGTTCTCATTGTTGTTTCATCCACTAAACTCTTATCTGATGAATCCTTTGCTTCAATATTGTCCTTGATACCGGCAGCACTCTGAGTTGTGGTGTTTACAACCTTTATTTCTTGGCTTTCTGATATCTTCTCTGGAGCTTCTGTTCTTACCACGTCCAGTTCCTGTTTTAGGTCAGCATTTGGACGTTTGGATTCTGTTGATTTTCTTATATCTGGTGTGGTTATGTCTGCATGTTGATCTCCAGCAACTATGGACATCTGATCTTGTACACTAACCTCACTGTCAGCATGCATAATTGCAGTCTCATTCACCAAACTCTTCATTGGTGAATCCTTTGTTTCAATCTTCTCTTTAGTACTTTCAGCTCTCTGGGTTTCACTACCTACTGCGTTCAGTTCTTGACTTGTATCCACTTGTAAAACGTGGCTTTCTGTGGTCTTCCCTGGAGCTATTTCTGTCTCAGGTTGCTGTTTCAGGGTAGCATTTGGACATTTGGATTCTGCTGATGTAGAAGCATTTCCCTCTGTTTTTCTAATGTCCTCATCCTGGTCTCTAGCAATTAAAGTCTTCTGTTCCTTGGCTCCATCAGCACTCTGAGTTTTGTTGCTTACAACTTTTATTTCTTGAGTTTGTCTTTCTGATATCTTCTCTGGAGCTTCTGTTCTCGTTTCATCCACCAAACTGTTATCTGATGAATCCTTTGCTTCAGTATTGTCCTTGATACCGGCAGCACTCTGAGTTGTGGTGTTTACAACCTTTATTTCTTGAGTTTGTCTTTCTGATATCTTCTCTGGAGCTTCTGTTCTTACCACGTCCAGTTCCTGTTTTAGGTCAGCATTTAGACGTTTGGATTCTGTTGATCTAGAAGCATTTTCCTCTGTTTTTCTAATGTCCTCATTCTGGTCTCTAGCAATTAAAGTCTTCTGCTCTTTGTGCCTCCTAACTTTGGAGTCAGCAGTCTTATTTGACATCTCATTTGTTGTCATCTTCATTGATACATCCTTTGTCTGGCTATCTTCTTTAGTAGTATTTGTTCCAGAGCTTATGGCGTTTAGTTCTGGAGTTTGACTCTTTTTAACATCCTCCTCCCTGACCTTCTCATCTTTGGCTAGAAGAACTTTGGGTTCCTGTTCATTTTTCTCTGTTGATGTCTTCATCTGCTGATCTTTGTCCTTATCACCACTGTCTGCATTTCCTTTTAAGAGGATCTGACATTTCTGCTTTGCATCAACCACACTGGCTGTATTTTCATGGATTGCACTTCTTGCTTGCTCTGCTTCTGTCATCTTCTCTTCCAGGGCAGCTGTAACTACCGTCTGTGGTCCCTCCTCTGAGTCAGGCTGCAAACGCTTCTCCTCTGATGATAGATCTGTTGGCTTCTGTGTTTTTGTAATGTCTTTCTCTGCTTCATTCTCGATAGTTATGCCCTTAAGCTCCTTTTTGCAACTGTTCTGTGAGTCAGTGCTTTCCACTGCTGCATCATTCAGCTTTTCATTGGGTTTTGAGTCTTTCTCCTGACTTTCAAATTCTCCTGCCAGTAAAAGAGGCTCTTTGTCCAGCTGATTTTCAACATTCTTGGGCATTTCACAAACAGCCTCTGTTTGAATGTCCAAAGCCTTTGCTGGTTGTCTGCCAGCCTCCTCTTTACTTTTCTGTTCTACCTCAAAATCGTTAACTAAATCTCTGCTTAATGTGGGCACTCTATCGTTTCTAAGTTTTGTGGTCTGATCCTTCAATAACTGTTTTTGCTGCTCTTTACGGGCCAGGTCATCAGCTGAAACAGCAAAGGAAGTGGCTACAAGTACATCTTTTGGCTCAGCATCTTGGTCTTTTGAGGCCAATTTAGCAGGAAGACTATTTCTATTTTCTTTAGAAGTGACCTTATTTGTTTCTTCAAGGGAAACGCTATTGGGCATAACACCTTCCTGGCCAGAGTAGGTGATTATGTCACAGTGAGTGCTGCCAACCACAACAGGTTTAGTTGACATATTTGTTTCATTCTCAAGAGCTGGTATTGTGCCCTGAGCCAACCCTGCAGAATGTGGCTCTGGCAGGCGTCTCTCCTGGGTTAAATCTGGTTTTGTCTTACTTATTAGCTTGGTTGTCTCTAAAATGTCTTTCGCTTTTACTTCTTCTGGACAAATCTTTTGTGAAAACGGTGTTTTCTGTTCTTGTGCAGTGTTGTCACTTTGAATTTGAGATTTCTTAGACGTAGACTTAACTTCTTGTTTGGTCACATGCTGCCCTCCCTGGCTTTCACTCTCAGTATTAGTATCGGTAACTTGCGCCTGAGATGGACTTGCCTTGGCAACTTCTCTGCAAGACAATACCACAGTCCCTGCGCCTATAACTGGTGTAACTTTTACTGGAGTGTTTTCTGAAATAATCACATCTTTTCTTTGTACTGGATGAGTTTTTAAAATCTCCTCAGTTGCAGGGCTGGTTATGCTCTCCTCTAATTCCTTTGTCTCTTTTTCTTTCACTTTGTTTTCACTGGTATTGGACTGATTGCCCGGGAGTTTTATGATGTGCGGTTGTTCCTCTGTAGACGGAAACTTGAATTTGAATCTGTCACCACTCGTATTGTCTTTCACATCTGCTATGACACTCTCTGATGTTTTGACAGCTGTCTTTGTGTTAGCGTTCTGATTAGAGTCCTGTTTAGATGTGGATGTGCTTGCAGAATTACTAGTTGGTGAATGTTTTCTGGATTTTACTATTTGACTCCTTGTAGGAAGCTTGCTTACAGATGATGAGGGATCAGCTGAATCCTTTACCGGACTTTTGTGGCGTTTGATGACGGTTTCCTCTGGCTTGGTAGGAGGTGGAGAGACACAAAAGTCACTCTCTTCTTGGCTAATGCTTCTTTTAGAGAGCTGTTTAGATAGTCTGGTTGACAGCATGCTTCCTGTTGGACACACACACGCACACACACACACACACACACACACACACACACACACACACACACACACACACACGCACACACACAGTTTCAATACAACAACAAAGCAAACTATCTTGAATGAGGAAAAATGTCCTCGCCTTAAAGAGTAGTTCCATAGTAATTGCTTATTTGCTTTCTTGCCAAGAGTTAGATGAAAAGATTGATGCCGCTCCTATATCTGTGAGGTAAATATGAAGCTGGTGCTGGGAGATGATTAGCTTAGCTTAGCATGAAAACTGAAAAACAGGACAAAAAAGCCTCGCTCTGTGCAAAGGCAACACAATCTGCCTAACAGCAACTTTAAAGCTCATTAATTAAAGGCTCTGACACACCGACCAGACGGCCGACTGTCGGCAGAAAAGCCAGTCGGACTGATCAGTCTCCCCGACTTGGTCAAAAAAGTTCCTGGGAACACACCGAAGCGACTTGAGCGTACGTTCTGCGTGTGCGCAAGACGTAATATGTCTCCATAACAGCAGGCGGAGCTAAGCTAATCTGTATTGTCGCCCAAAAAATGAATACCGGAAATGAGGGAACATCTCTGTAGACGTAGTGAACACAGAGCACGCTGTCGTCAGTCATTGTTCTCATCAGAGAGAGTTGATAGTAGTCAAGTTGTTGTCATTACTCGCTGAACAGAAGAACATACGATGGCGAGTAATAAGAAGATACTGGCGTTGTCAGCTCCGGTTTTCTCGTGCACTCACTTGCTAGTCAAGGGTTAGCACTGCACCAATCACATTGGTCGTTGAGTCCGACCGCCCACTGGCCGATTCAACAAGTCAAATCGGCCCAAATGAAGGCCGACGTCTCCTCCGACTGACAACGGCACAGAACACACCGACCAGACTCGAGTCACCGACCTCGCCAGACTGTCAGACCGACGATAATCGGGTTAGTGTGTCGGCACCTTTACATGTTATATCTACCTTGTTTAAGTTTAAAAAAAACAAGACATAACGTGTTAATTAGTAAGCTGAAGAGGAGCTGGTAGGCAATATCGTTAAGTGAACAAAGCCAGGCTAGCTGTTTGCCCGTCTCCAGTCTTTGTGCTAAGCTAAGCTGACCAGCTGTTGGCAGTAGCTACATATTTACTGCCCAGATATCAGAGTCATATCAATCTTATCTTTTAGTAAATAAGCACATTTCCCAAAATGTCTAACAATTCCTTCAAAACATGAGCAATTGTTAAACTTCAAGGTAAACTTTCAACGTTGATCTTTCGTTCCCTGTCAACAGAGGGGCCCCATAAATGTGATATAATGACGATGAAGTGTAAACAGTACTAGAACGACTGATTTCCTATCTAGCATACAACATGTTGTGATCGTACTTGTCTTACCTTTTTTGGGACTTTCAGGGAGCGGAGGTGGTGTCTCACTACCAGGTCTCTCGCCAGGAGTTACTTCTTGCAGCTTTTGGACTGGCTTGGATCTGTCTGAATCCGTCTGACCAGATGTCATTTTTTTATAGTTGGTGCCACTTGTTTTAGTTATCTCATCATTCTTCTTTCTTGTTGGAGATGAAATGGGCAACCGACTCTTTGATGCCAGGGAGGCATTATTCTCCAGACGGTTATGCCCTTGTTTTTTTACATCCAGGCCCTGCCTGCCAGTTGGGTGTCCTGTTTTAGTACTATTCTCCTCTTGGTCTTTCTCCACACCATTGAACAGGTTTATAGAGTCACCGTCCTCATCTGACTTTTCTTTAATAAGCTTTGTTCCCGTCTTGTGTGATGTTTTTGTGGGAGAAATGTCTCCTGACAGAGCTTTCCTTCCCTTGGCTTCTTCAAAACTGTGTTTCCTGCCAGCCGTGGTTGTAGTGACCGGAGATTTCAAAGCTTCTTTGGTTTTGGGTTGTTTCTCCAGTTTAGCAGTGAACACTGGCCCGGAGGCATCGGCCACTGATGTTTTATCTGGTGTCACTGGTGATTTCACATCAGCATCTGATGCTGACCTTTTGGGGATTTTAGACTTTGAACCTGTTGGACTTGAGGGACCACTGGTGCTTTGATCTTTTAATGTTGGTAACATAGAAACTGTTTTATCATTGCTATGTTCCCGCTTTGGCGCCGTATCACTGGAAGTTCCCACTGTTGTGCTCTCTGTGGAGGCCTTAGCCTTTGTTGTCACAATTTTGACCTTGCTGCCAGCTGCTGAGGACGGGGTCTTTGCTCCACTTGCCGTGGTATGCCGACTTTCTGCTGCTGCTTTAACCCGTCGTTTAGAGGGTGTAGCCTGTCTGGTCCCTGGGTCTCTTACCCCAGATCCCACCGCTTGGGACATGTCTGAGGTTGCCGAGGTATTTTCAAAGTCAGAGGCCTCACAGTCTGTTTTTTCTTTAACTAGGGGTTCAGGAGTATTTGTGTCAGAGTGTGTAGTCTCATCTGTTGTTGGAAATGGCTCAAGGCTGACTTCCTCATTGTTGTTGTTTTGGAGTCTAAAGGGAAAAAAAGAAAGAGAGAGAGAGAGAGAGAGAGAGAGAGAGAGAGAGAGAGAGAGAGAGAGAGAGAGAGAGAGAAATATTTTAGAGTAACCTTATACTGCATGAGCCTTTAAATAAGGAACAATGAATAGTCCATTTCATTTTATTCTCCTGTTGGAATGGTAAAGTATATTCATGCAAGTAAAATAACTGAAATGAAAGGTTTGACACGGAGAAATGTGCTTCTTTGCTTTCTTGCTCTGTTAGATGAGAGGATTGATACCGCTCTCACGTCTGTACAAAAAGCATGTAGGCCCTAAAAAGTAAAAAAAAACTTTATTATGAAGTTTTTTGGTGCCTTTCAAGAAAGTTTAAATTGAGGCTTTATTCCATTTCTACCTCAAACGGTGAAGAGAAACTACTGTTAAGACTGTGTGTGGTGAAACTTCAGTTATGTAAAATAATGATGAAGGTAAAATGCGAGAGCTTGTAAACTTGGAATACGATGTGAGAACTTGTAGGACAAATCTGAACTCGTATGGTGAGATAGTCACTTGTCACCCTTTCCTACCCCCTGCTCTGCTCTCTCACTTCCACAACTTTGTTTTGCACCACATTTATCACAAGAAGTGTGCAAAAGTCAAAGTGCAGATTCGTCACATTTGTGTAGTTGCAGTGACCGATTCGAGAGGCTGTAATCACAGAGTCGTGGTTGTACTGTCAATTACTATCAATTTACACATTTGTGAATATTTTCTTCTGTGACTTCAGATTCAGCTCACTTGTGAATATTTTATTTATTATTTTAAGTTTTGATTTCGGTTCCACCAGTCCTTACATCAAGTCTACACTGTCTCGCAACTTATTTACCTTTATAAATGACCCCCCCTGCAGTAGTTCTGAGACTCTAAGTCCAAGTCTTCGTGGTGTACTGTAGTCACGCCACTATTCATTCTGTTGAGAGCCGTGTCTGTATGAATGTCATGCCTTTTTTTCCATAGGCGTGTGTCCAAGTGTAACGATGTAAGTCAAACAAAAGTGTGCAGGCAGCAGTCGCCAGTCAGATTGTAATGACTTACTTATTCAGCTAGTGAATATATACACCATAGGTAAACACAGCAAAGGTAACCTTCATTTCAATTGAAACTTGACAATAAGAAAAGAAATCCTGACTTAGTTATTTCTACATGTATTGTTTATTAAGTAACAATATATATTTTTAGGAATTTGCAGTGTAGGCTATAGTACTTCACACAAAAATGTCGCTGTTTTTGTATGATTAGATGTACTGTACATGAATATTTCAGGGCAGGTTCAGCCCTTTATTGTTCTCCTCTGGTACAAGGGAGCTTGGGAACTCAGAGCTCAGGTTGCATGCAGGCTTAGCTCTCTTAAGCTGCCCTGCTTTCTGTTTCCTCCAGGATCAAAGGGAATATTAAACAGTGACCACAGAAACATTTAAATAGAAAAAGGTACTCACAGCTTCCTTTCTGTTGTTTCTGAAGTCTTTGTAGTCGAAACACTGCCGAGCTTTTCTCCCGCTGGTTCGTTCCCATCCAAACTTGGCTCCGGGCAAACGTACACCTTGTGGGCAAATACCTTGTGCTTCGAAGGCAGATTTACAGTCTTGCGCGTAACACGAATTTCTCTCGATCTGTGTTTCTCCTGTTGTGAGCTTTGCGTTGAGCCTATGCCTGTGTCAGGCTCCTCTGGCTGTGGCAAGGTTGTTTGGGACTCCCCTGTAGTCGGTGCCAAGGAGACGGCTGATTCTGGCAAGCTGCTCGCTGTCTCGGAGGGGGTAGAAGCCCTTCTCTCTGCAGAGCACTGGGGGATTGAGTCGTCCTCAGGAATTACTGTGACAGGTATAGCCAGCACGGGAGGCGAGTCCGCTCTGAAGCCTTCCTCCCCTCGTTTAATTATATCCTTCTCTTTCTCCCCCTCCCCTTCCTCCTCAGCTCCCAGGTATGTTTCCACCCATATGGCTTTGTGGAGTTGGACAGGAGAATCTCCTCTGGGCACTTGCTCCTCCTCAGGTGACGCGTTAAATGCCTCGGCTGCAGCGCCCCAAGAGAATACCTGACCCCTCCTCTTGTTTTCCCTCACTATGTCCGGGGAGTTTTCATCTTCCTTTTGGGTTGAGATGAGGTGTGAGGTGGACGACTGAGAGCCTAAAGTTATTCCTCTCAGCGCAGTCCTGTGCCCCGTCTCTCCAACTTTCACTGATGTTTTATTTGACGCTAAGCTTATAGAAGTCAAGTTAGGTGACTTCGGGGTCTCAGCTGCCTTGGAAAGGGGGATGTTCAACGCCAACAGTGCGGTCCGACCAACTGCATTATCCTCACTGGAACTCTCTGTATTCTTCAGGACATTTTCATCCAAACTGACCTGCAGCCTCTTGCTCACTTCCTCCACCACTGACTCTGCAAAGCCTAGTGTTGAGCTCGTCTCAGCACTTGGATGAGTGGTAGTAGCAAGATCCAGAGTGGTGGGAGTCAAATTCCCAGAATTACTTCCACCGCTGGCAGTGCTAACCCTGCACACGCGCACCTCCCTCACACTGCTTCGGCCACTGCTGTTACTATCTGCGAACGGGAGCTCTGCTCTGTCTGTCAACAGAGAATCCACGCTTAAGGTGCTGGGACTGGAGCTGAGGGTGTCAACATACTCTGCTCCCGTTCTGTCTTCTCCATAAGAAAACCCCGTTAGTTCACTGTCTTTTCGAGAAGGAGTTGGTGTCTTTAGGCCATCCTCCTGTAAAGACTGGAGCGAACGTGGAGACAAGGGGGGCGTTGGGGAAACTGAATCGGACGCCTCTGAATGCCGCCTACTGCTGCTCTTTTTTCTCCTGGGGTTGAAGAAATTGCTGAGGCGATCGAACACTCCTCTCTTGTCCTCCGAACTCTGAAAGAGGACACACAAGAAACTTAAAGATACACAGGAAGACAAATATTGGGGTGGAGAGAGCAGCCGGCACACACTTTGTCCTTGGCTTTGCAAAAAACACAAAAACCTTAAAGTACGTTCTTCAACAGATAACTAGCCGACAGCTAAGTTAGAAATATTGACATAATTTGCCATACATTTCCTTTGAGGAACTACAGTATGTATGGACTACTACGCTCACACACAGGTTAGATGCTATTTACATAATCTGGAATTTAGTGGTTAAGTCACTAAACAATACACTTTTTCAATATCTTAGGACAAACTATGACCTAACTGAAAAGAGACTAAATAAAATCACATACAACTTCAGAACAGGGACAAGATGAGGATGGATAAAATATATAAGAATACTACTGAATTCAGTTTCTGGGGAGAATATGGATAGAAAATACAGATGCACTATTGTATCACACAGATGTGTAATAATATTATTAGTGACAAATATCTGGGATAATGTGGCAAAAAAAACATGTCTCATTTAGTCATATTTTTTTGGTTTTGCCCAATATAACAGACATTCTGGGAAAACTTAATTACAGAATAAAAACAATTAAAATAAATAAACATTAATAGGCTTATTTTGCATTAGGGATGGGTATCAAGGACCGGTACTTTCGGACTGCTGAGTACCGAAAAATCATCATCTGTGTGTGCATGCGTGCGTGCGAGACGGCGGTGAATATTAAGCAGTAAGGTTGTTATAGCTGTGAACGTGGCGGTGCAGTGTGTGTACAGTCTGGACTATTTGTTGGTGAATAAATGCTACAACTCCTCAAGACCCAAACCAAGTCCCACCTGCTGATTAAAGCCAAGGGGCCACGGAGCTGTCCGGGCTCACTAACGTAACGTGGGCTGATCTTCCAGGTGGACCAGCTATTCTCATTATAGTGACAAGCTGCTCCTTGCTAAGGACCATCTTAGTCCACCTTAAGGCTAACTGAAGGTATTATTCTGTATGTGTGCTGTGTGTCTTATAGTTTATCGGTGTTTTAAGCCCCCAACGTCGTCTTCCAGGCAGCGGTGCCTGGAAGACGACGTTGGGGGCAAGCTTCCCACCGCAGAGTGAAGCCTCCTATGGCGCCATTTTGATGCTAATAAGCTATCACCCCTGTTAGCATCCCATTGACTGCCATTCATTTTGCCGTCACTTTGACAGCCAATAACTTTACATCTGAAGCGTTTAAAGACTTTATTTGTCCGTTGTTTATTTCTAAAGAAACACGACAATGTATAAAAGGCTCCGTTACCTTGTACCTCACGTTATGGCTCCGTAGCAGACGTTTTTATAAAAATAGGCTAACGATTGAGTCATAACCACGAGACTTACTGTCTCATAGTAGAGGAATTACCGTACAGTACAGGAGAAGCTCGCAGGCAGTTTGGACTTACATCAGCTGTTTAGTTTAATTACTAATGTTAACTAGCATTTTAGTTATCAATAATTAGCCTGTGCCTATGTTATCTCCTTACATATACCTACGCTCTCCGTCTCTGATAGATTGGGAATGATTGAGATTTCTCTTGGCACAGCTACCAGAAGACTTACAACGTTCAGACACGTTGCTCACGTCACATCTACGTCATCAAGCTCAGTTTGCAGCTGCGCAGTAACGCTCAGCCACCACCGGGGAAGTGACGTCACTGGTCTCCGTCAAAAACAGCGGAGTCACTGGGTCCATTTTATATAGGTCTATGGAAGGCACTAGGATTAGGCAATGGTTATGGTTATGGTTAAGGTTAGGGTTAAGTCAACGGTCGCAGTGCTGCCTGGAAGGAGACGACGGGGGCTTAAAACACCATCGAGCTGTAGCACTGACATTTCCGAATTTGGGATCAATAAAGTCCATCTAATCTAATTCTAAGTGAAGTAATGTAGCCCTGGTGCGTTTTATGTGGAGTTAGCACTGTGCTGGACACCGTTTAAATGCTACTTCTTTTTACATTGCATTACATGTCATTTAGCTGACACTTTTATCCAAAGCGACTTACAATTGCTATATATATCAGAAGCTGGAGCAACTATGGGTTAAGTGTCTTGCTCAGGGACACATTGGTGGTTGGATCATGGTGGGAATCGAACCCACGTCTCCCACACCAAAGGCATGTGTTCTAACCACTGCGCCATCACCACCCTTTTTTTTTTTTCCAGCCACCAGTCATATGGTAACTCCTAGCATTTGCTGCTAGTGTTCTTCACCACTGTTATAGGAAATAACAGGAGTAGCAAGCCGACCAGCTTTAAAAAAGTGACATATTTTCTTTTAAAAATCATTGCTGTGTGCATAGGCGTCGATTTCGGTGGGGACGATGGGTACACGTACCTATAACATTTCATCATGAGTCATTGTGTACCCACCACTTTTTTTTGAAAACCTCAAGCTCAATTTAGTTAAAAAAAGTTCCTAACATAATTCTTGAGCGACAGATGCCAACAAATCCACAAAAATCTCTCGGCACAGACACGGCCGCTCTGCTGCTGCGCTGGCTACACACTTCTCCACAACACTGCAACAACTGTAACATACGTTAAGGCTTTCTTCTTCATAAAACGTGTCGGACATCATCACATTTCTGTATACGTCTTTATTCATTTACATTAGTAAGCTACAGGACAGCGTCTTTCAAAACATGCCCTGCGCGAAAGAGAAAAATTAATGCATCATTGTACCCAGCATGCACTTCTGGAAATGCCCTTCCGAATGCGTCTCTGTCCCCAGCACGTTTCACACCAAGCTGACGCCCGTGGCTGTGTGGTGGATCTAATTCATGCACATGTGAAGAGTAGTTCATGTTGATTTCGAACAGTAACTGATAAATATTTAAAGAAACATGTGTGGTGTTTTGTTTGTAGCTATACTTGTTTTTTTAAATAGGGAAAATAGGATTTTTTTTGTTCAGTAACTTACAAAATAGCAAAATAGTATAAAAACAAAACAAATTGTGATAATAGAACTACTATAAATTACTGAAGTTGTTTAAAGATGTATTTTCTGATGCCTATTAAGACCAGTTCCATGGTACTGAGCCCAAAACTAGCAAACAAGCTGAGCAAGTTGAATGGAGACACCCTGGTGCAAACAACAACACACTGGTCAAACAACCAATGACTAACTAGACAGATAAAAAGCGTCTCTGATGCTCAGCTCAACGGTCACTTCAGTTGTCACAGCTACCAACTGTACATAAGCAATAAAAGACAAGGCTTGGGTCCAAAAAGAGCCTAATAATCAATCATATTAAAGTACGGTTTGAAACAGCCGCAGTGACTTCCAAATGTTTGGGTAGTTGTAGTGCTGCTATGGCACTTTTTACCAGGATTTCTATCACAGCCGAGAAGAAAGAAACACCATGCTGACGTGAAACACGCCCTGCCAAACTTGGCTAACTGTAGCGACAGTATAAAGAGCACATGTTAGGACAAGAACATGAACGACAGTGTACAAAAAGCAACAGTTACATACCATTTTAACTTCCTGAAGTCTAAACTGTGAAATTCCTCCGATGTGCTGTGTCTAATTTACGCTCAGATCGTGAAGTTAAATACGACAGCCGACATGTGTCCTACTTCTGTAGCAGATTACATAGAAAACAAATGAGTCCTCTCTTGTAAGCAGACAAGCAGTACTGGCTGCAATGACTTGTGTGTGTGTGTGTGTGTGTGTGTGTGTGTGTGTACACTTTAAACATCCCAGCTCTGAACAAAGTGCCTTGACTTGAGGGCACGGCCATTTGCATCACAGCTACAGTACAGTGTGACAAAGAGATCGTTAACGATGTTTCAGATGGCAAACAAGCAAAAAGAATTCACACTGGATACTATAGACCTGCTGCAGAAACCCCCCCCCCCCCCCCCCCCCCCCCTTCCTTATTCTATAGCTGGGTAAATCAATAGGACACGCGTTATCTGCTGTGCCTTTCTTCAAGCTGAACTCAAGAGTCATTAAACCTATCATCTCGGCAGAGAAACTGAACAGAGAAATGGGCTAAAGGTGCCCTGATCCAGGGCTGGGGGACTAAGTAAATACACGTGCAATCCAATTCATATTGATCTTAACTGCTCGGATAGTTTCAATGTACTTTCAGTAAGATTTCTATGACTTAAAAACCTGTTTCGACACACTCACGTGTCGTCAAACATTTACATTATAGTCACTGAGCAAACAGCAGCTAAAACCAGCCCGTGGTCAGGTTTTCCAGTTCATGTCTCAACAGTATGAAACGCAGACACCCAACTGAGCCGCCTCGCTCGGACCAAGGATCGTTTTTGCTTTAATATGAAGTAGAAGCAGTGATACTGTACCTTCAGGTTGTTTAGACTCATTCACAAATCCACTGTGCTGAAGCAGAGTAAAGTAAAAATAAAGACGCATAAATGCCGTATCCTGTGTCCAGTGTATGTTGAAGTCTTGAATGGATACCTGTCGTCCCTCTAAGCCAAGCTTCAACCAATTAGCTCTCCGCTATATTTACTCACAGCAAACCAGGTGGAGATATAATACCATAAGTGCGCGCATTATGACCAACTTCCTCATCTGTCAGCCAAAGCTCTGCTTCATTATCTGATCTCAGCCGCAGCTAATGATAATAAAAGGAACACACACACACACACACACACACACACACACACACACACACACACACACAATGATGATCTTAA
>CM042444.1:2115110-2232610 GCA_023631565.1 Gymnocephalus cernua | reverse complement strand
ACAAGGACTATATTGTCTTAATTATATATCTTTTTGCATAAAGTAGAGTAGAGATCACACCAGGCATTATGCCACATCTGGCAGGTGTGTGTGTGTGTGTGTGTGTGTGTGTGTGTGTGTGTGTGTGTGTGTGTGTGTGTGTGTGTGTGTGTGTGTGTGTGTGTGTGTGTGTTACAGCGTCCTTGCTCAGACCACACCTATCTTGGAACTCGGCATTGATTTTGATCTCAACTTCACACCTGCAAACCTGCAAAGTTTTGTGATTCAAAGCGTTTGTACGGGTGACAAAAGAAATATTGACACCTGACAATGAACTCAAAACTGCCTCTGTGCTAGTTTCCGTGACGGTATGCGTCTCCAGGACCACATTCTGCCACGATGAAACACACACACCCACACACAGTCACATGGTGAAACATTACAAGCGTCTCTGTCACTGCTGGTAACCACATCAGAAGAATTAAAAATGAAGAAATGACCTATATGTCCTTCTGAGTAAAATCAATAAAAAAAAAGCATTCAATGTATTACAAGTGGGTTGCTAAAATGAAATTATTTTTTGATGGACACGCTGGAGCTGCTCCCCCGCGACACGACACCAGATAAGTGGACGAAGATGGATGGATGGATGGATGGATATGCTTCATCCTGTCTATCTATATTTCTTAACATCCTTCAAGGGACAAGCATAAACCTGTTGCTTTCAATCAAATATGGCCATATGGGAATTCAAATTACACCAGAGCCTGATCATGCTGATACATGTAGGTGAAAACCTACCCTGGATTAATACTGTATCATAAAATGCTACAGTTCCCGCGTGGCTGCCTCCAGCATGTGAACTGATTTATGGTCTGCCGTTTGATATCGGTACAGTAGACACCCCGACAGCCTCCGGCTGGGTCATGTTTCCGCCTGGCGGTTTCTGCCAGATCACAAAGTGGAGGACTAGCGTGGTGTTTTTCTGATCAATGTTTTCCAGCACCAAAGAAAACTTGGAGGAGAAAACATAAGCAGGCCTACCTGATCAATCACAGTACCTGAGGCGTGCACAGTATCTCCATACTGAAGCTGGGAGTGATTCTATTTTTGCAAGTATAAAATCTTAAAAAATGTAGATATATATATCCTGAATTACAGTCTAATAAGGGTTACACAATATATCATTTTTTTATCGCCATATACACATCGCGACAGACACTAAACAGACTTTAGAGTGAAAATATCAGCAGAAAACTGCACTTTAACATGTATCTATAATTCTTTCTTTAGTGTTGGCTTTTATTCAATATCATTTTCAATTTGTTCAATGTTGGAAATGATTTATGTTCGCTTGTTTTGAATTCAACAAGCAAATTTGTTGTATTTTAGAAGAATACTGAAAGCAGCAAGAAATATGGTTATCGCGATATTCAACGACGTTATCGCATATCGCATATTTTCCTCATATCGTGCAGCCCTAATAAGGATACAGTTAGTGAAAATGGTATTTTGTGTACTTTTTGTAGTAAGACTAAGAAAAGTAGTTTAAATGTAAGGATCAGGGTTAGTAAGTAAAGTAAGTAAGTAAGTAAAATGTATTTATAGAGCGCTTTTCACAGATAAAATCACAAAGTGCTGTACAACAGAATAGGTAGAACAAACAGTATAAAATGCATATACATATATCAAAGGAAAGGGACGCTAGTGAGAACCCATCAACCAAAAGCTTTCCTAAATAAGCAAGTTTTCAGATCCTTTTTAAAAGAGACAACACCGATTATCGGCCCGTTTTTTGGCAGTTTGCAGATTATCTGTATCAGCGTCTTATTTGCCTGATAACCGATAAAGTTAAATAATTAAAAAGTGTGGTATTTTGGCTCGGCTCCAGCTCTGTGTCTGTCCCTCTGCTTCACTTTCATCTGTTATGTTGAAAGTTTCTCATTTATGTAATAATTGCTTCAAGCATTTAAACAAAGTGTTGTGTAAGAGTTTGTAACATTCCAAAATCTTAATTTTGTCTTAAAGATTTTCATTTTCACTGCATATGCATATCTGTTCCAAATATTGGTTATATATATATATATATATATATATATATTCACTGTATCCTACTAGGGATCGACCGATACTGTTTTTTCTAGGCCGATACTGATTATCCGAAGTTAGTGAAACTGATATTTGGAACAGATATGCATGTACAGTGAAAATCAAAATCTTTAAAAACAAACTTAATATTTTTGGAATGTTACAAAATCCAACAGAAAAAGTTTGTTTAAACGCTGTGAGCAATTATTTAGTAATTATAAACATCCAACATAATACCCAGTTAAAGAGTAAACAGACTCAGAGCTGGAGCCGAGCCACAGTAGTGCACTTTATAATAATTAACTTTATCGGTTATCAGGCAAACGCCGATATAGATAATCTGCAAGCTGTCAAAAAAACGGCCTGATAATCTATCCCTAATTTTTAATTTAAATGTACTTTTTTCTTGCTGTACTTTGCACACGGAGGCCTAAAACTGAAAGAACTAAATGTCAACTTCAGTTCAAAGGATACTGGTGCAGTTAGAAAGACAACCTGCCCCTGCTTTGTTTTACAGAAGGATGTGGCCATGTTTCTGCTGCGCTGCTTTGTAAGCACCTCAACTTTAAAGTCAAATAAAAGTGAACAGGGCGCCATGTAGCTCACCGAGTCAGAGCGTTCGCCCCATGTAGGCTGAGTCCTGCAGCGGCGCGGGTTACAATCCGACCTGATGCCCCTTGCTGCGTGTCGTCCCCCATCTCTCTCCTCCTTTCATGTCTATCCACTGTAGGGCTGTGCAATTAACTGCTCCACGAGCAGATAGAGGTCTGACGTTTCTCCCTCCTCTTCTCTGGTCAAATACTCGGGAAAAATGCCACTAAAACAGCCTTCAGTTTAACCCGGAGAAGGGGAGGGAGAAACGGCAGACCTCTATCCGCTCATGGAGCTCCTTCCTCGGGTTAAATGGAAGGATGTCGTGGTGGGATTTTTCCAGAGTATTTGACTGGAGAAGTAGAGGGAGAAACGGCAGATTTCTATCCGCTTATGGAGCCCCATTCCCCGGGTTAAATGGAAGGGTGTCTTAGGCAAAAAAACACGCTCCACTCCATAAAAAAAAAAAAAAAAAAAAACACATCGAGAAAACCAAAACAAATCCATAAAAAAAAAACATCGAGAAAACAAAAAAAAAATCTTGAGAAAACAAACTTTGTTATATCGAGATAACGAATTAATAAGTCGTTATCACGAGATAAAAGTGCATTAAAAAAAAAAAAAAAAATCAATGGCCGTTCTCGGCTTCCGTAGCAAAGTTCACAGTTGTATGTGTTTTTTTTTTTTTTACTGTTGATTTATTTAACTTTTTCCACTGTTTTTTTTAAGTTCAATAATTGCAACATCTTTCCAGAAGTCAACAAGTAATCGTGTTAAATTATCGTGATTTCAATATTGACCGAAATAATCGTGATTATATTTTTTCCCCTAATCCACTGTCACTATGGAATAAAGGGAACAAAATAAAGTGAACAAAAATACAATAAACACAAACCGTGAGGGCTGGGTTTTAACTCTGGACTTCACTGCTTTAACACCGAGAGAATAGATCACATCACTCCAGTTCTGACGTCTTTACACTGTGAAATACTTCTTCTGGTATATAAATCTGTAAATGGATTAGGGCCAAAATATATTTCAGATCTGTTATTGCACTATGAACCAGCTAGACCTCTCAGGTGGTCTGGGACAGGTCTGCTTGTTGTCCCCAGAGTCAGAACTAAACAGGGGGAAGCAGCATTCAGCATTTATGCCCCACATATTTATTTATTTATTTGACAGGGACAGTGTACATTAATTAGCATTGCTGCAATTGCACCATTTTATTATTATTATTAAACCTTTATTTAACCAGGTAGGCACATAGAGGACTCGTTCTCATTAAAAACGGCGACCTGGCCAAGATAAAGCATCAAAGTGCAGACAACATGAGTTACACGTAAAAGACAAGACAGTATAAGACAGTTTACAAGCAGTTGTTCAGTCAAAGTGCATCGTGCAGAAACCAGAATTAGCCAAAAGGCTATTTTTCATCCGTTGTCCCTGGACAGATCTTAAAATTGTCTACCTAAAAAATAAATCACATATTTGGAAAATGCTACCAGAAAACTGCAACTCTCAGCTCTTTTAAATCAAGGCTGAAGACCTTTCTTTTTGATGCTGCCTTTCCCTAATTTATATACTGTACTGTGAATTTTATTTTAGTATTTTATCTTGCATCAATTTTTATACTGAACTGTGCATTTTATTTGTGTATTTTATCTCATTAACTTTGTGTTTTTTTATATTATTTTTAACACTTTGAGTTGCCCTGTGCTGAAATGTGCTATGTAAATAAAATTGCCTCGCCTTGCTTTGCTTTCCGTGAAGGGAAAAAGTGACCTCTGCACTCTGTAACCTTTGACCCCCAAAACACATTTAGGGTGTATTTCAAAAGAATGCCTGAAAGCCCAAGTGGTTGAAGACCATCTTAAAAACAGTGATAGCTCACTGTGAGAGAATTTCGACCCATGCATCCTTATTTAAAATAGCCTTTGAGAATAACCCCTGACCCTGTTAAAGAAAAGTTGCAGAATCAGTTGCGAGCGTCCCCAGCATCCTGTCAACGTGCAGGCTGGAACCAGCTCCAACTTGTCTGAGCCGTCTCTCTGTTGCAACACAAACAAAAGCTCCACTGTTGGAAGTGCTCAATTTAAGAGAATTTAACAAGGAATGTTTGATGTTATGTCTTACGCCATGGCAACTTACATCGTTCCTCAAATATTTCTGGAGGTAAAAGTTTATCTTTTAGAGAAGATTTAATCTCATATTGGGTGTATATAGAAAACTAGGTGTGACAAAAAAAGGAAAGCTGAGTTGGCTGGCTGTTTTTAACGCTTTATCTTAGCTGTCACCTTATCTTAGTACGTCTCAATCAACCAGTGGAACAACCGGTAGAATACTCGACTCCTAAAATAAGATAGCTGCAGCCCTACGCTGTACCTATGTAAGCTAAATTAACTATGACCTTAGAGGACATCGCATTACCCAGGAATATGCATGCCCAAACCTCCATTAACTTAATCCACTGCAGGTTTTCAGCCAACCCAGAGAACAACACCACACGGATACAACATGCTGGTGCCAAGAAAAGGTTATCAAGGCACACTCAGCTTTCATTTCTCACGAACAAAACAGGCACATAAAACAAACAGACTCCACTGAGCGTGGCAAAGCTGCAGACGTCTGTAGAACTACTGAATAAACTCAAACAAGGGATGGAAAGGATTCAAGTACCGACTCCCCTTTGTTGGCCGTATGAGGGGTATAATGAAACACTAGAGGCTGCTGACGGAATACATCTTGTTCTAGGGCTGGGGGAAAAAATCAATTTGATTTAAAAATCGAGTTGGTAGGTCAAATCGATTCATATTTTCACTTTAGGTTTTATTAGCTCAATCCAAATACAGTATAAATAATTTGGATGCTTAACTTTGTTGCACAATGCACAGTGACTCTTCAGTTAGAGAAAGGGTTTGCCTTTGCAATTTTGTTTATGTTGATGCACTTTAATTAAATACAATAAATATATATTTTTAAAATATATTTACAGTTTGCAGTTGTTTTGTTTTAAATGGAAGGGGGGGGGGGAATCGAATCGAAAATTCGCAGATTTTTTTAGGGGGAAAAATCGGCCAGCTCTTGTATCTTGTTGTAAGAATACTATAAATCCAGATCACACTGAAGAAGTGTGATCTGGATCTGACTTCTGTCTGCGATAGGAGCCGACTGCGATACAGATTGGGCATGGCTGGACTGCTGCCTTATGTAAGGCCAAGTTTCCCAATAGGAAACTTGGAGCTGAGGCACAATGCAACAAAAAGTAGAGGCTCATGCTCTGCAATGGGTCTAATTTTTCCCTTTTCACGCTCAGACAACACAGCAGTTTCAATTAGCGTTGCAATAAGCCTGACGTTATGCTAAGCAACGGATGATACAGTAATAACGCAAATCAATACCCTGAAGTGCAAATGACAAGATGTTAATAGGCTCTAACGTGGCTTCACACTATGAATCAAAAACAGCCGTTGTTTGTAGGAGTGACTGTGCATTTGGGAGTGCCTGGAACAACTGCTGCAGGGCCGAGTGTTTGCCAGATGCTGGGCGGGTCTGCAACAACCAGTAGGCTGCAGCCACTACACTTCCACTCCAATACCTCGCATGATGGTGTGCAATGGAAACCAAGCCAACATGTTTGTGAGTACTTTCAAGTGTTTTCCCTCAACTGCAAAGTGCAGACATGATGCATCTTTTGAAAAAAGTCTGCCAAACTATATTGTACTTGCAGTATAGAGCCAACTGCATGTGCACTCCAGCCTGTGGAAGTAATACAATGCATACAGGATATCATTGTTACAATCTCCTTGGGGAAGAGAGTTGGGATGTCGCCACAAGTACAAATGGATGACAGTGTTACAATGGCAGTTCATAATGCTGACATGTTGACTTTGGAAGCGGAGGCGGAAAGGCATCTTCCATTTTCTCTGTCTCACTCCCTCTTTCCCACGTTCCATTTCATACTCGCTTAATTACTTCTTATTTATATGGAAACCAATTTGTCAGGACAAAATAATCAAGATAATACTCATGGTGAGTCAAAATGATGAGATACCAAGTCAAATATGGACTTTTAAAGCTCATATAGATACTATATTTAGTACTTTTGACTTAGTAATTCTCATAATTTTGACTTAGTAAATCAACATTTCGACTTACTGTGAGTATTATACTCGTACTTTTCTCATCCCTAATTTCTTAATGATGATTCTTTAGGCTTTTTTGGACTTTTTTGATAGGACAGATTAAAA
This sequence comes from Gymnocephalus cernua, assembly GCA_023631565.1. Lineage (NCBI taxonomy): Eukaryota > Metazoa > Chordata > Actinopteri > Perciformes > Percidae > Gymnocephalus > Gymnocephalus cernua. Next base: position 2,225,705 of record CM042444.1, on the reverse strand, counting down.
CAGGAGAGGGGGTAGAGAGACTGGGGACATGCAGCAAAGGGAAGCGGGTCAACCTGGGCCACTGCGTTAAGGACTGAGCCTTAGTACACGGGGCGCACACTCAACCAGCTGAGCTACCAGGGCGCCTCATCTCTAATACTTAACATTTCTTTCCTGACTGCAATGGGCTTCCATATGTAGAAACTCTAAAGAGGATTTTAATGCAACAATATGGCACCACGTTTTTATATTTTCTATGTTCAGAATGCGTAACTGGTTTCTTCAAGTAGTAAGATACTTCTTCACAGATGAATAAAAATACCAGATTTATTCATGCCTTAGGCACCGTTTTCTGTTTCATGCTGAAATAAAAGAGTAGAACTTTGATGCACAGAGGTTAAAACAGCACGGCAGATAAGCATGTTTTTGTGCTCAGTGTGCTGCAATAATGATGAACTCCAATATTCTTGGAATTCCTTTAACAATGAGAACTTTCTTTACCATGGAAAAACTTAAGTCAGCCCACAGTTCTTGCCTAATCCCAACTGGAGTGTGCTCAACATCACTCCTTCTCCAGTGCTGGAGGCTTGTTTGTGTGAAGACTGTGTGACTGCATGAAAGTCGGCTTGTGTGTACAGTTTGTTGTATATTAGCTTCTGTGTATAAAACACACCAATGAATACATGCGCACAGCTTCAATAGCAAGTATGAGTTTCAGGCCCAAAGCCAAGTCATGTTTATTTTAGGAACACCTTGTTTGCTTGCTGCTCCCTCACCGTGAGTCTGATGGCTGTGTTGAAGGCCTACTTCAGCACAAAAGAGTAACAATGAGGAGTCTGGGCGCCTGGGTAGCTCACCTGGTAGAGCAGGCACCCTTATATAGAGGTTTACTCCTCGACGCAGTGGCCGCAGGTTTGACTCCGCCCTGCGGCCCTTTACTGCATGTCATTCCCCCTTTCTCTCTTTCTTTCATATCTTCAGCTGTCCTATATAAATAAAGGCCTAAAATGCCCCCAAAAAATAATCTTTAAATAAAAAAATGGGGAGTTTATGCTGGAGTTTACACCAAGCGACCATCGCATGTCAAATTGTATTCAGCATGCAAATACTGACTGACAGAAAGAGAAATTGACATTCATGCAATACAAAAACAAAAATATGCATAATCAGCCAAAGTCCGCATATGTATGCGGGGGGGCCGCATTTTTTCAAATACGCCGCACTTTCGCCGCATAAATTGCCGATTTCCGCGCAAAATATGAGGCTTGCATGATTTCATAATCCCCGCATTTTCATTGCAAATAAATTCACATATATCTCAGCAGAAAGATGAAAAATGTTGCGTTTATTTCACACAAGAGCAGCCATTTTCCCCTGTTGCCATGGGAACCTTATGAAGTGACATAATTTCGCCTAGTGAGAACACGGCGTTGGGGGGGAATCACTTTTTTTTTTCTCTTTTTCATCAAACCGCAGTCTTTGCAAGTTCCCACAATTTTTGCAAGTTCCCGCAATTTCATCGCATAAAACTGCATAAATATCCCGCATATTCTATCGCATTTTTTTAGAAAACGTGCCGCATAATCAAGGATTTTTGCCCCGCAACAATCACAAAAAAAGCTCTGTGTTTTTCTGGAGGGACTGATTAGCTTAATTCAACTTCTGCATTAAACTTTTCGCATAACTGCAGCTAAAATGGCTCTAATGGAAACGCTCCCTTCCACAGAATAAAAGCAAACGTGAATGACTTAACAAACAGTTAAAAGCCATCAGAGTACAGGTCACGTATTTCAGCAACTAATCAACGACTCCAGGTACAGCTGTTACGCCGGTTGCAATGATTGACTACAAAAGAAAAAACGTCTGTTCTTGGGGCCGCTCTGACCGCTTTTACCGCAATCCGTATGAATGACCAGACAGCGAACATGGCCCGACCGCCCCGACGACAAGAAGCACGAAACCTGTTTAAAAGTCACAACTGAAGGTCTGAATGCCAACAAAGCCTCCTCCATAAACAACATGCAATCAAGGAGAGGGGTCACTTTTCCTCGACAGATTTCTCACCGTGGTCAGAAAGAACAGGGGAGACGCTTTGTTTCTCTCACTATATCGCTCATTCTCTCACTACTAGAGTCGCTACTCGCTCCAAAGATAATCGCCAGAAGAATAAATCAAGCTTAAGGAGTCAGCACAAACGGTTTGGTTTAAATGCCCCGAGCGCTTCCGCCTCATCTAGCTGTAGGCAGAGCTGTCAGTTATAATCAAGTAAAGGAAAGAAGACATTAGCGCAGAGGATCTTATTTACCTGTCAGTCACTACGGAGGGTGGCAACAAGACAAGAGACAATCCTTAAGAAGCATTCTGCTTATTAAGCCAGAACAAAGGTTGCAGCTGCAAATTTTACTAGTCAATAAGTGGTTGTGCAAGTGGTTATATATCACAACAGATCATGAGTTTCAGAACATGATAAGACTGAACAGCAAAATGTGGACATCACAGATGCAGGAGCATAACACACTAACATAACTATTCTTTTGGGGTTTTTTTTTGTCAACCATTTCTGTAACCTACAAACTGGTTTCAAACTTTATGGAAAAAAAAATTCCCTCTCAACAGTTGAAACACCACATTTCACAACCTGCTCCCTGGAGCAACAGCCATCACACGTGAGTGAATTCATTCGTTTAGGCCGCTTAACGGTTCCAAGGTATGCCCCGAGTCTTCGAGGACAGAAAGTGCACTTAGGAAATCCCCCTCCCTTCCAATAAAATACAGTGTGTTCAATGGAGAAAAAAAACACTGTTTTTTACCCAGACATTTCAAAAACAATACATTTTAAAGCTGTAATTGCGACACTGTAATACCTTGAAACTGTGATATTTTTGCTGAAGGTTATCATACCGTCAGAATCGGCCCATGCCTAACGCCAAATGCCTTCTTTACCCCGCCTGCTGGCCCTTCTTCTCCCAGTGCTTCCGCAACATCGCTCTATCTCAGAACGCATCTAGACACCACCTAACAGAGCTATGTTCAATACCAGATATGACTACCTTCAACAACAGTAAACATCTGTAACTGTGGCTGGTTGGTTGAACATGTGTCCTTTTTTCAAGAAGGCAGAACCTGTTTAAGGCCCCCAAAAGGTCTGGCCGTGTTGTTCAGGTAGTTACCATAAACAGCAACCAGAGAATCAGCAGAGAATCATCCTCCGCATCATCTGAGCTTCTAGGAAATGTCAAATGTTTTGCTCCTGTAGACAAAAAACAGCAGAGAACAGGTAGAGGGATGAACTGGATCCCGTCTGTTGAGACCTACCAGCTAGGGCAGCGCATCGTTTACAGAATTACAACACCAGCATTCTGTATCCAGAAAAAGTTTTTTTGTGATTGTTGTGGGCAAAAATCCTTGATTATGCGGCACGTTTTCTTAAAATATGCAATGGAATATGCGGGATATTTATGCAATTTTATGTGATGAAATTGTGGGAATTTGCAAAAATTGCGGGAACTTGCAGAAACTGCGGTTTGATGAAAAAGAGAAAAAAAAGTGATTCCCCCCCAACACCGTGTTCCCACTAGGCGAAATGACGTCACTTCATAACGTTCCCATGGCAACAGGGGAAAATGGCTGCTCTTGTGTGAAGTAAACAACATTTTTCAACTTTCTGCTGAGATATATGTGACTTTTTTGCAACGATAATGCGGGGATTATGAAATCATGCAAGCCCCGCATATTTTGTGCGGAAATCGGCAATTTATGCGGCGAAAGTGCGGCGTATTTGAATAAATGTGGCCCCCGCATTAATATGCGGACTTTGGCTGATTATGCATTGAATTCTGTGATCGCATAATCACGTTTTTCTGGAGGGAGTGGTCAATACAGAAGAAAATATTCTGGAGCCTATTTCACCGTCAACACTGCCGACGTTGTCTTTGCTGTAATCAGGTCAGAATATATTTATGTTTAACATGAAGTATACTGCTGCTTGAGTGCAGTAAATCAACGGGAAACAAACATGTGTACAGACAAGGCAGCAGCAGCAGCAGCAGCAGCAGCAGCAGCTACAGCAGCAGCAGCAGCTACAGCAGCAGCAGCTACAGCAGCAGCAGCAGCTACAGCAGCAGCAGCTACAGCAGCAGCAGCAGCAGCAGCAGCTACAGCAGCAGCAGCAGCAGCAGCAGCTACAGCAGCAGCAGCAGCAGCAGCAGCAGCAGCTACAGCAGCAGCAGCTACAGCAGCAGCAGCAGCAGCAGCAGCTACAGCAGCAGCTACAGCAGCAGCAGCAGCAGCAGCAGCAGCAGCAGCAGCAGCAGCAGCAGCAGCAGCTACAGCAGCAGCAGCTACAGCAGCAGCAGCTACAGCAGTAGCTACAGCAGCAGCAGCAGCTACAGCTACAGCAGCAGCAGCAGCGCCGCGTCAGACACGTTTCTGGTGTGAAAAGACAGAAAAATCCACGCAGCCGGTGTGCAGCCGGCCTCAGGCTCTCAGCATGGTCTGTGTGGCGACCAGCGCTCTGGCTCTGTCTTCTTTTATGAATAGCCTACCTGTCTCGTCTTTGTTTGCATGTGAATGAGCAGGTGTGAACAGGTGTACATCACTGAGCCACAGCTCGGGTCAGCCAGTCTACAGATTCTCAGCTGTTATGCTAACATGTTATGCACACCAACAACTTCATTTTCAAATACAAATACAGTCTCCTCCAAATCCGACAACAGCCATCTGGAGGATTCAGCTGTCTGGTTTGGGCTCAGCAAACCAGTAGTCAGTTTCATCTCTGATGTTACTGTAATAATAAGTTGATAGTTGAGAAGTTGTTTGAAATTATGTATGATCTCATTTCAGAAACTGTTTCACTTTCATTTGTCTCGTTGCTGCTACTATATGAACTCATGTCTAATAGATTTACCAAACTAAATAAGGAAATATCAATCAGATTCCTCATTGCTTGGCTGGTTTAGCAGCCGCAGTACTTCCTGTTGTCTTTGCATCGAACTCATTGGGATTATGGTATGTCAGGTAACTTGAAGCCAGGAGTCGGCAGCCGAGCCCACTGGGACTGAATGAGCTAAAACGCTGAATCTCTATTATGACATTGACCAGGAAAACATATGTAATGTGGATCTGGCACTTCACGGTCGATGAAAGGATGAAAACGAATGGAACAACATTAATTGTACAGTGTAGTTCAGAAATCGGGGGTTGATAAAGTAAAAAAAAAAAAAAAGTTTGAATTCGTTCAACGTGATTTTTTTTTAAGGAAGTGACAGAGTTAACTAAAATGTGTATTTAGAGTATCAAAAATTCAAAAAGCATCAAGGGCTTCCACAGATTTTTCTTGAGGTCTTTTTTGCTCAAACTGGTTTTTTTTTAATGATAATTTAGTTTGTATTTTGCTCAGACAACAGTCTTGTAACTTTGGCTTCTTTCATTTAACGAAGCGGTGTTCAGAAAGAATGCAAAGCAAATTTTCACCTCATATTCTCCGCTGGACCTTTTATGCCGCCCATGTGTGTAAACCCCAAACAGCCAATGTGCCAACTACACAGGTTTGCTAGAAACCTACATCATCATGTCTCAGGTCTACTCCAAAACAGCGTTTTTCCCTCTTTCGTTCTAAAAAACATTCTGTCCACACAAGCACTGTTTAAAATAAATCCCCGTCCAATGAAAACGCTAGAACACATTGATGCGTTGTCAGAGCATACCATACTAACAGGCAGCCATATAAGCCTATTCTATAGCCTAGCCCTAAAGCCATGTTGGCTCATCACGCCAAGAAGAAGAAGAAGAAGATGTTGGCGTGAAAAAGAGCTACTACCAGAAGGCAACCTGGCTGCAATGGCGCCTCAATAGCCTACAGCGCGTTTAGACGCCTCTGCTCCTCGATATAGTGGAAGAGCAACTGTACATTTATATGTAAACATGTCAAAAGTCTTGTTTACGGTTAGAACCAGAACCGGTTTGGACATTTCCAGCCATTGCACGAAATTCCACCTCATTTGCGACGGCTCACAGAAGGAGATCACGGGGTACATTCTGACGTTAGAGGCCAAAAACTCTGCTTCCCTGTCTGCACAACAACACTAACCTGACGGGCCAGATTGTTTGTTCACACAGAATGAGTGATCGCATTAAATGGTGATTTACTTGTTGATTCCTGCATTGCTATGGGACCACAGGTGTTGTGCACAAAAAAGGTTAACTTGTTCATTTTGGCTTTCAAATTCCACACCCTGACCCAAGGAGTTGTCTAGAAGTTGCCAGGGCAGGAATCTGAAGGGTGCGACAGGCTGATCTCGTCTGCTAGATTAGATTATTTTGGAAGATTGCATTAGCTTTCACCTACTGTTCAAATACTTTGGTTAAAGCCATCCAGTGAAATGGTTATCTTTTTCACATACCCACACAGACATTGTAATATTGTTGCAGTAACATGAAGAAAGGAGAACGCATGTATCCTCACACCTTAGCCCTCAAACAAGCAGTCCACAAACACAAACTCTTTTTCTAATCCCTCGGTATTACCAGTGAGTTTGAACAGGCTGTACTTTCCATGTTCCTTTAGTACATCAAATATTTCAAGTGTTAAACTGGTCTGATTCCAGCAAGACACAGGCCTCGAAATACAAACTGCTGCGACAGAAGTCACATCTGTCATTTTGACAAGACAGAAGAAACATGCCTCAAACTAAAATGATCTCATTCTGTTGCAAAACAGCCTTTTCACTGATAAGCTACAGCGTGTTGTATCTGTTTTGGTCCAGAATATAGGGCGAGTGCCTGAGTGGTCCAGGTGTGTTTGTTTGCTCAATCCTGTACAAACTAAGTCAGCAGGCCATGCAACTCGGTAATAGAGAAGAGATAGAGAGGTTTACTGTCTTGAAGACGTATTCTAAAATTGTACAAGCCTGTCTTGAAATGCATGAATAAAATGTTTATGAGCTCAGAAGATGGAACAGTATTAATAACACACAGTGGCATTAAGTGTGAATGAAGCAAAGTGTGGCTGAAGTCTCTTTTATATAGGCCTTAGTGGTCCCCTAATACTGTATCTGAAGTATCTTTTATATAGGCCTTAGTGGTCCCCTAATACTGTATCTGAAGTCTCTTTTATATAGACCTTAGTGGTCCCCTAATACTGTATCTGAAGTCTCTTTTATATAGACCTTAGTGGTCCCCTAATACTGTATCTGAAGTCTCTTTTATATAGACCTTAGTGGTCCCCTAATACTGTATCTGAAGTCTCTTTTATATAGACCTTAGTGGTCCACTAATACTGTATCTGAAGTCTCTTTTATATAGACCTTAGTGGTCCCCTAATACTGTATCTGAAGTCTCTTATATATAGACCTTAGTGGTCCCCTAATACTGTATCTGAAGTCTCTTTTATATAGGCATTAGTGGTCCCCTAATACTGTATCTGAAGTCTCTTTTATATAGACCTTAGTGGTCCCCTAATACTGTATCTGAAGTCTCTTATATATAGACCTTAGTGGTCCCCTAATACTGTATCTGAAGTCTCTTTTATATAGGCATTAGTGGTCCCCTAATACTGTATCTGAAGTCTCTTTTATATAGACCTCAGTGGTCCCCTAATACTGTATCTGAAGTCTCTTTTATATAGACCTTAGTGGTCCACTAATACTGTATCTGAAGTCTTTTATATAGACCTCAGTGGTCCCCTAATACTGTATCTGAAGTCTCTTTTATATAGACCTTAGTGGTCCCCTAATACTGTATCTGAAGTCTCTTTTATATAGACCTTAGTGGTCCCCTAATACTGTATCTGAAGTCTCTTTTATATAGACCTTAGTGGTCCCCTAATACTGTATCTGAAGTCTCTTTTATATAGACCTTAGTGGTCCCCTAATACTGTATCTGAAGTCTCTTTTATATAGACCTTAGTGGTCCCTAATACTGTATCTGAAGTCTCTTTTATATAGACCTCAGTGGTCCCCTAATACTGTATCTGAAGTCTCTTTTATATAGACCTTAGTGGTCCCCTAATACTGTATCTGAAGTCTCTTTTCCCTAAAGTTTCCAATGCAATGGAAATGTGCTTGCCTGCAGATGTTTGGGAAGTATATAAATCTCAGCAGCTTTCAAACCAATGATGAATGTATAAGTGAACATTAATTTGTCAGTATTTCAAAATGATACACCAATCAAGCTAAATGGGTAAGACATATAATTAATAGTGCATGCTAAGTCACATGAGTCAGACGTTTATGTTTTACGATGTGTACATGTTTTGTCCCCACTCGGTCTTGTGTATTAGTCATTTACTTCTCAGTACCAGACCAGCTCAGACACAACATCAACTTCATTGAGCCACATATAATTGGACTGAACAAGGAAATGTGTGACACCTGCACCGCAGGTTTTTCACTTCAGCATTTAATGTTATGCAATGCTTGCCCTCGTCATATCACAACACCAGTGTACGTTAAGCTGACAGGAGACAATAACACCTGAGTCACACCGGGCTATAATAAATCCATCAACAAAGTGGCTCGGAGGCAGAACGTTTGGATCTAAATAGAAGAACTGGAAAAAGAACTGGAAATATCTTGGTTAAATAAAGTACTGGAAACGTCTCTGTCATTATTGTGACCAATTGAGGTTAACCTAAATTCAAGGTTTTTTTTTAAATCTTGAATTTATCCAGGGAAGAGTGACTCAGCATGTATATTTAAGTCCCCCCCCCCATTCCCACGAAGGAGCTGTCACCCACAGTCTTGCACTGTTGGCCAATGAGCAAGGATTGAAGGGGTGGGGGGGGGGGTCAAATGCCTTGCCCAAGGGCACCAAAACAGAATAGGGTCAGTCTGTGTTTGCACATTCACTTTCAACAACTCCCTACAGAGTGAAGACCTAATATGTATAAGTACATTAAATATGTGAACTTCATTAGGAGAAGCAACACAACAGCATGTGGTGTTGTGCGTGCACGCCCTCCTCGCTGCATCTCTCTGCATTTACAAACTTGACTAATCTAGCTCAACCACAGCTCAATTCCAGAGTAATTCCTTTTCCAAAAACGCCAGAGGGATAAACAGTCGCTCAGCAGCGCTTCCTCCTGTCGTCAGCTTGTGAAATATGGTGCACTGGTTTCCAAAGTGGGGTCTAATGACTGTCAGGGGTCAATATGGGAGTTTCCAGGGCCCATAGACTCACTATTATATTCACTTACATGTATATATCAGAAGAAGGAACAAAGTAGGCCTATGATTAGTTTGTTTTTGCACCAGTGTCACCCAGCCTCCAGAGTAAACAATGATACAACTGGATCTAGATTATATTTGACAACAGTGACCCTGATAAGGGGTCTAAAGACCATTCTTCTTACTAAATGGGGGACTGAGGCCTATATCTGTGGTGGCTTGCTAATTCAAAAACTATTACATTGTTACAGTTAAAAGTACACACTGTTCATGTAGAGTAGCTGAAGTGTGTATGGCAATCATATTTAAATATCAACTTAACCACGGGGGAAACATGTTATAATGAATGAACGTGTTAGTATCTTACAGTTGTTTGAAGCTGCCCAGTTCATCGGTGAAGAACACCTCTTCTCCTCCTCCTTCTTCTTTGCGCTTGGGTTTCTTGCGTCTCATCTTGAATGACAACAGCCGCCTTCCCTTCTTTTCTTTTGGGGGAATGGGTACAACATCACCGGCCAATGTGGCGTTGTGTCCCGGGCTGAGAGGACCGGGGCTCGTCGGTAAAGTCGATTCTCCATCTTTGTGGGAGTCCGACCGGTTCCGATCCTTGCTTTCTTTATCAGGTGACTTTACTTTAAAAAAGCCCTTTATTCGCAGGCTGCTGGACTTACTCATGCTGTCTGTTGGGAGAGTGAGCAGCAAAATGAAAGCATGAGGACGGCTGTCCTACTTATAGCTGACTGAGTGATTCACCGGGACCATGGTGAGACAGAAAGAAGGATAACCTGCTGAGCGAGTTACCGCGAGGGTTAGGACTTGCCCACACCGGTCGCGCGCTCCATCAGGTAGGAGAAAAGTTCTGCAACAAAGAAAAAAAAACTGCACTTCCTACTATTACCTTCAAAATAAAATCCGACTGTTACTATTGTTGATTTATTTTATAAAAGGACTTTGTTCCGACTCTAGTAGCCTATAACTCTCCTCAGGTTGTTCAAATTCCCAGACCTCGACTATTTAAATGTCCTTGAATATTCTATTTACATATGGTGTGCATGAAATCCAATTACTCAAGTAGAACAAGTCACCAAAGTTCAAAGAGTTGAGCGGGCTACTCCCTTAACATGAAATGAATGAACACAGAGGGCCTACTGCCCCGTGGATATGCAGTTAAACAGGTGCTTCTATTAAAGGAACCGAGTGTGAGCTGCAGGCACGATGAGGTCAATAAAAGAGGTTTAATGGTCAAAGCAGGAAGAACAACTTCGAGCCAGACAAGGCTGGATTGGACAGAGGCCTCAAATGGGTCACCACTGCCACTGATAGCCATCAGTAGTATCTGCTGTACAAGTACCAAGTCCCCTTCAAGTACCCACAAGTACACGGTCATATCATATTCAAACCAGTCATTGATTCAAACTAGTGATGGGATGTTCGCGAATGAGTCGGCTCTATAAGAGCCGACTCTATTTAAAAAATATAGCCTATAGAAATTAAATCATTATGTAATAATGAAATAATGAGTGAATTTTATTTCATTTAAAATAATTGACTAATTCAAAGAACAAAAAAACTATTATATAGGCACACATTAGTTTCGACTATTCGTCTGATCAGCCTCACATTCTGTTCCTGTCAATCATACACAAGGTGTCAACCAATTATACGGCATGAGGGAGGGGCCGAGCCATGACACACACACACACACACACACACACACACACACACACACACACACACACACACACACACACACACACACACACACACACACACACACACACACACCTCCATTTCTTTACTAAAGTCATGACAGTGAGACTCTGAGAGGGTCTTCTCAAAAACAGGACAAATTATTACTGGGAGAAGAAGCAGCATCAGCCCCTCCAAAGTGAGGCAGCTTGTATTTCTGAATGCAAATCTCTCATAAAATAAAAATATGATCAGCATTGTGTGTGTGTGTGTGTGTTCATGCTAGTTATACAAAACATAACTAGTGAGATAGTTCATGCTGGTTCTAACATCCCAGTAAAGAAGAGAGAAAAAGAGGGACCAGTTTAATCCTTTCAGTTGTTTATTTTTCTTTAATATGGATTCTATTATGTTGTTCAGATTCAGATTGTATTTGGTTTGAATGTTGTTTCTATACATTAAAAAGTTGTAATTTAAATGCATCATTAAAAGCATTATTTGTTGGATTTATCAGTTTGACTTAACTGGGTCCAGTGACGGTCCAGTGACGGTCCAGTGACGGTCCAGTGACGGTCCAGGATCTGCTCCACGTGTCCTGTGTGTGATGAGAACAGGTTAAAACCAACTTCAACAAAAATGTAACTAAAGGGGTTGAGTTTGGTGTTCCAGCGTGTATTTTACAGCCCTTTAAGTTAAGCAAGGGGTAATGTTTTGAGTGTTTATGGGGACAGACAGTGATAGACTGGCCATCTGGAATTTGGGGAAATGCAAGAAGGGCCGCCCCCTTTTATTTTATTTAAATTTTATTTGATAGGGACAATGCACATTAATGAACATCTGCATTGAGACAACAAAAACAGACGTAAACATGCCGGATTATAGCCACAGGGCTAATTTACATCCGTAGTCCCTAGACAAATTACAGAAATACACAAATTATAACATACAAATCCAAAAATATATATATATATATATATATATATATATATATATATATATATATATATATATATATATATATTTTGGACCCCTGTTGGCCACTACGTATGTGTCCATGGTTAATTTATTTTATGCATGCACCCACATATATTCAAGCTTGTACTGCAGTAAGGTGCGTGGAAAGAGTCACTTGGAGAGTTACTAATTTCCAAGCTAGGTTATTGACAAAAATAGAGCCGGTGTGTTGCAAATTCCAGGGCTGTTTTTTTTTTATCCCACTCCGTCACTGGTGACAGACCAGACTTTTGGCATCCGTGCATAATAATTATATATTTCATTACATTATTCAGCTCTATATTGATTTGAGTTGTGTTTTTTTCTCACACACACAAGACATATGGCATATCAATTTTGAGGCGTTACACTAAAAAGCTTTTATTTTGAAAGCAAACATTTTACTGTCAACTTGTTGCTTGATGCAGCAGGATTTTGAATCTCTCAACACAACCTTTCCAGTGTCGTCTTAGCTTGATGCAAACCGCTATTTGCCCTCTAACTACATCTTTTCACTCGGAGTAATTATAAAGATTTTGTATTTGCTTATGGGTGCGGTTGTATGAGTTATGCTCTAAAAATTAAAGAGAGCGACAAACGTTCCCCTACATGGCATTCAAAGAAAATTATGATAATTAGGGTTTTATCTCAATTTCAACATACAGTTCCTTACCTACACCGTAAGCTGTAAAAAGTGTATTACTTTAAAGGTGCACTATGAGTTCCTGCATGGTTTCAGCGTGATTTCATTTTTGTCTCAAATGGTAAATGGTCATCTCTCCTTGATCTGCTAGCAAACAGTCAAACAGACACTAGAGGCACAGGCTGGGCACCAAAGTACAACAAACCACGCTCCAGCCAATCACTGACAAGAAGGGGGGAGGGACAGCGAGCAGAGGTGATTGAGTTGATAGCTGGTTTGTTGTATATTGCACCTTTAAGAAAAAAAAAAACTTTTTCTTTGTCTCCTTAAAACAGCTTAAACCTGTGGCTGGTTAGCTCAGTTGGTAGAGCAGGCGCACATATGCAGAGGTTGATTCCTCGATGCAGAAGGTCCAGGGTTTGAGTCTGATCTGTGACAGTTTTCCTGCATGTCCACCCCCCCCCCCCCCCCCTCTCTCTCCCCCCTTTTATATCTCAGCTTTCCTATCCAATAAAGGCAGAAATGCCCAAAAGTTTAAAACCAAAAACAAACAAAAAACACCTTAAACCAGCAATTAGTAATTGTGACATATATTGTAAACATTTATCACATAGAGATGATATCATATTATAAGAAGCTTTAAATGAGGCCCAAAAGATTGAATAAATAAAATCTTATATTAGATCTAGCATTCTGTTCACATCAACTAATTGTTAGTTATGATGAACATTTTTTCCAACATGTCTTAAAGTTCTCAGATCTAACTTGTATCCACTGAAATGACTCTATCTGCTGGTCATGTTGAGGAAAAGCAAGTATTATTGGACACATTACAGTGTAGTCCATATTTACTTCTTTTCAAACCACTAGCCTGACACAGAACAAAGTAAATGCTCCACAAATATCAAAACAGACTGTTTTATTAAAGATGTATGAGGCTGGTAAGAGCGTGCGTCCCATGTAGGCTGAGTCCTGCAGCAGCGCGGGTTACAATCTGACCTGCTGCCCTTTACTGCGTGTCATCCTCATCCCTCTCTTCCTTTTCTGTCTATCCACTGTCACTCTATAATAAAGGGGAAAAGCCCCAAAAAAATAATCTTAAAAAAAGGCTAAATTGGGGTTAAACCTACAAATGTGAAAGCAGAAAACCCCAAAAGAAAAGACAAACAAGTATATTATAGGCAAACACAAATGTAAAAGTTATTTTAAATTAACACTAAACCAGAAAAGAAGATGACAATTGAAAACAAAACTGTTTGGAATAAGGGAAACAAAATTCTCCGCAAAACCAGCCTGAGGTTTGAGGGCGTGAGATAGGACAGAGAGATAGAGTCTGTGTGTGGTGTGTGAACACACCTGTGTGCGTTCAGACAGAAAGTGAGAGTGAGAGAGGGCAGCAAACTGTACTCTACTTGGTCTTTCATGTATGATATGAAAGACGTTTGTCCCTGTATCTCTGGGAGACCTGTTGTGACTCCGTAGTTGCTCACAAAAACATTTGTCACACATCATTTGTGTTTAAGCGTGGAAGTCGACGGGGTAGTTGTTGAGACGCCGTGAAGAATTGGGGTAAATCAAGCGATCTTGCAGTAAGTGTCAAAGCATTGTTTGGACAGCAACACTAACCTCCAAATGTAGTTAGAGCAAGAAAGGGGGGGATGTCCCTGCACGTGACATCAAAAGTAGGAAGATGAGTGATGCTGCACTCTACTCACACACAGAAGCACAACCCCGTGAGAATGTGGCTTTGCCTTTATCTCCTTCTTTCGATGTTTTAGGCGTGACATATAAGCCCCCACACTGAACTCTGTCTTCATAAGCAGCTTCGACACCGGTGAAGCTCTGGTACACGGGAGGAGTATTTTTTTTACTGTCTTTTGACTTAAAGACAACGGCCCCTGAGGACAAAGAAATAAACTAAGAGAGAATCATCATCATTCTGCAAGGTATGTTTGTTCTGAACAGAAAAATATAAGCACAAATAAATGCTCCAAATTCTCTGCAGTTCGGCAAGTGCATGATGTATTTTATTGTCTATGTATTGTTTATTTAATAGCATCTATGTGTGGAACTGTAATGTAACGGCGTGTCCTTGAAACTGCACTGATCATTGTTAAATATGTACGTACAACCTTCACAAACACCGACAACTTTTACATTTGATAAATCTTTTCACAGTTTGTTTCACAGATGACGCATTACACAGAAGGAACACTTTTACAGAACTATCAGTTCTGTAAATAATATTTACAGAACAAGTTCTCAAAATACGCTTCTAAACAAAAGGCTCATCCTTTTCTTGTTCTGTTATCTATCCCAAATAATGTGTGCAAAACCTTATACCTTCCTCATGTATTAGTGCTACTGTACCATACTAAAAATAATCTTACTAGTTGGTTGTGAGAAGTAAGAGTGCTGAAACAAGAGATATCATCACATCACGTTTTTGAAGAAGTAAGTTGAAGATCAAGTTTCTCTCATGCTACTATTTTCATAGAGGAGAAACCATGTTTATTTCTGTGCTGTGCTGTGCGGGTTGGTCCGTGTAATTTAATATCCACCAGTTAACCCTCCTGATGTCCTCGGGTCAAATATGACCAAATTTAAAAATGTTTCTATATCAGAAATTTGGGTTTTCAACAACAAAAAGCAACGTGGATGGCTCTCTAAAACACTCTTCACGAGTAAAATAAAAGATCGGTTCACTACTTTCATTGAATTTGGGTGTTTTATTTATATAGCATTTGAAAAAAAAGATTAAAAAACGTTGAAGAAAATACCACAAAAATGTCAAAAGGTGCAGAAACAATTTGATTAAAAACATCAGAGAAAGTGACAAAAAAAAAACTTGGATAAAAGTGACAAAAATGTCAAAATGTTGACCCAGAAAAACAAAAACGTTGCGTGGTCGGGAAGGCAACACAAGGGTTAAAACGGAACATCTATTGTTCTAGTGCCACACAGAGAAACTCCTTGATCATTTTCTTATACATTTTTAGATTATCAATCTGTTGCTGTTTTCTGACCTTATTGCAAATTGGTGGCCTTCCTACACATTTACTGATCTCGTACTACATCAAAGATCCTTGATGATAAGGATCTTATCTGCTTCTGAGATCAGACAGAGCACAGTGTGCAGCCAACCATTGCGTGCGTTCACTTAATGTCTAATGGGGCTGAAATTGGGTCATTCACACCCAAAGGAAGAGATGAACTAGAACACTGGCTTTTATCCTGTCGACAGGCAAAAAAGCTGTGAAGTGAGAGTCAGCCAGCCCGTACAGGGTGCACACTTTGCACTAAACTATCAAAATGATGTGCTAGATCTTTGGTACCACTTTCCATCTGAGGGCATTCTTAGTTGTTAACAAGTGAGGATATGTTGCTGGTCTGTTACTGAAGTTACTGACCATTCAGAAAGCCTTTATGAGTAGTGGATGGAGTATTCAGATCTTTTACTTAAGTAAAAAAAAAAAAAAATAGAAATATTATTTAAAATCCTCCATTGCAAGTAAACTTCCCCTATTAAAAAAAGATTGTTGACAAGTAACTAAGTACATTTACTAAGTACAAGTGCTGTAGTTAAAGGGGCTGTGTCGGAAGGCAAACCCTGCAGTCCCATGTTGAAGTGTCCTTGGGCAAGACACTGAACCCTGAGTTGCCTGCTGATGAGCTAGTGGCGCCTTGTACGGCAGACGCGGCCTCAGCGTGTGAATGTGTGTGTGAATGGTGAATGGTTCCTGTGCTATGTGAAGCGCTTTGAGTAGTTGTTAAGACTGGAAAAGCGCTATATAAATACAGTACATTTACATTTGCTATGTAAGGATATAGCGGAGTATTGGCGTCACTCTCCCTCAGGGTGTGTTCACATCCGAGCTTCTCTGGTCTTTGTTTTGATAGCTGATCCGGTCGCGTGTGCATGTTAGTGCACGTGAGGCTGTGAAAAAACACGGTATTTCACGTATTGGGGAACAATCTGTGGACCTGCTTTGTTTTTTTCAGTATTCGTGTACAGCCTCTTTAAGTCCAATTTTGTGGTAGGCTACTTGTACTTGTACTATTTTATCCTACTTCCTCTACTAATTTTACTCTACTTTGATGTTGATGTTATTAAAAGACTTAAATGCCTTTACACTGAAGTGATGCTTACACATTACACATTAATGCATCAATAATAAAAAAGTACAATATTTCCCTTTGAAATGAAGTATAATGTAGTATAAAATGAAAATAATTAAGTAAAGTAGCTCAAAAGTGTACTTTAGTACACTGCTTAGAGTAAATGTATTTAGTTATATACCACCACTTCCTTATATAAAGTAAGCAGTATTAAAATGTAGTCTCGCATTGTCAGACCTTCCTCCACAGCGCTGCGGAGGAGGGTCTGGCTAGTCCACACAGCATTCCTGGATGGGAGAAAAACGTGCTTTGGTTTATCGGCATTTCTTTAAACCAATCACAGTCGTCTTGGGCGGTGCTAAGTGCCGGACGGAGCCACGGTGCCTCTGCTAAATAGCCTCTGGAAGGAACTTGTTTTGGTGGAACATGTGTACGTTCAGAAGTAGTTTTTAGTCGTGCAACAGAAAACTCCGATTGGACAGATAGTCTAGCTAGCTGTCTGGATTTACCCTGCAGAGATCTGAGGAGCAGTTAACCAGAGTCCTCACAAATCAGCCGGAGGTTAGAACGCCAACACAGAGACAGAGGAAGGAGACGGACATCCGGGCGAAAAGAGTGACACCCGGCAGAATTTCCGGCGGCAACGGATCCATCCCGGAAGTGGAACGTCGTGGATATAGACTATTGAAATGTGACACCAAATTTGTTTCGGAAATGTTGACATTTTATAGTATTTCCCTAATTCTAATTAACTTCCCTATTAACCAATTGCTTCACTATTTGTTCAAATTGTCATCTTTTCTTTTACAGATCAAAAACATGGAGCTGGTGACTTCAGACTATTATGATAATGGTACAGGAGATTACCCAGATGAAGAGCCCTGCAACCTGGACCCTAACCCCGTGGAGGTCATCACCCAAACGTACATCCATTCCATCATCTGTGTCTTCGGCCTGATCGGCAACGCTCTTGTAATCTTCACCTACATATTCTACAAGAGAACCAAGACGATGACAGATGTCTATCTCTACAATGTAGCTGTGGCAGACCTGATCTTTGTGGTATCTCTGCCGTTTATCATATACAACGAGCAGCACAGTTGGTTAATGGGCCGTGTGGCTTGCAAGATTCTGAGGTCAGCCTACAGTGTCAACCTCTACAGTGGCATGCTGCTGCTTGCTTGCATTAGTGTTGACCGTTATATTGCTATAGTTTGGGCGAGAAGAGCCTTTGGTGTTCGCGCTCGCACCCTGACCTACAGCCGCCTTATCTGCTCAGCTGTTTGGCTGTTTGCTGTGGCTTTAACACTGCCCACACTCCTCTACACTGAGCGCTTTGAAGAGCTGAATCTGGAGCCTGACACTGGACACACTGTGATGTGCCAACTGTCTTTCAGCAAAAATGAAACTGCAAAGCTAGTGAAGGTTGTGGTTCCCAGCCTTCAAATGGCCATTGGCTTCCTGCTGCCTCTGTTAGTGATGGTGTTCAGCTACTCCAGCATTATGTACACCTTGCTGAGAGTGCAGAGCAGCCAGAGGCACAAGGCCGCCCGGGTGATTTTGGCAGTTGTTGTGGTTTTCATCGTGTGCCACCTTCCCTACAATGTGGCTCTGCTGAACCACACCCTGTCTCTTTTCATGGAGCGGGGTTGTGAGGCAGAGAAGATTAAACTCCAAGTTCTGGCCGTTTCCAGGAGCATAGCCTACCTGCACTGCTGTCTCAATCCCATCCTCTATGCCTTCATTGGGGTGAAGTTCAGGAGCCACTTCCGGCAAATAATATTGGACTTATGGTGCTTTAGCAAAAAGTACATCTACAATGCTCGATCGTCACGTGGGACATCCGATGTTTGCCTCTCGGGCCGCATGTCTGCAGATGGCTCCAGCAACGTGGCAACATTCAGTGCATGACACTGCAGTGGTACAAAGCCTTTACAGGGTCTGATTAGAGAGGGCAACAATCGTGGCTGGGTTGGCTCAGTGGGTGGAGCAGGTGCACATATACTGAGAGGTTTATGCCTCGATGCAGAGGTCCAGGGTTGGAATCCGACCTGTGACGATTTCCTGCATGTCTTCCCCCCCCCCCCTCTATCTCTCTCCCCTTTCTGTCCTGTCAAATAAAGGCGGAAAAGCCCAAAAAATAATCTTTTTTCTTCCCGAAGCTGTTACTAGGTTAAAGCATCTGTGCAAAAATGTGCTTAAATAAAACATGTAGTGTATTTGAAATATATTGACTTCTCAGCCAACATGAGCAAATTACCTTCAATATAAGATATTGTAAATATTGTAAAGATCTTATTTTTCCAAACTTTTCTAAAAGGCACAGCTTAGAGAGTTAGTCACTGCCTACGTGAATGAAATTTGCATGATCTAAAATGTAAAAAACTAAAGTCAAATTGATGTAAGTCTTACATGCTTGTTGCTATCTTTATGGTGTATACTTGTGACACATTTGGATATCTTTATCTTGTAATTTTCACTATGACAACAACTTGTTTTCTTGTATTCCTACGTATGATGTATGTTGACTGAGTCTGGAAAAAAGATAAGAATCTCGAGAGTTCTTGTCTACACATTTTTTCTCGAACCATATACATACCTTATTAGGTTTTTGTTAATATTTTGTATATCTGATTATATTTTTCTGTTGCATTTTCTGAATAAACTGTCTCTGAAAAAGTTCATTTTGTAACAGTCATTCTGAAATTGAATTGAAAATTTGTCTCAAAAAGAACTGCAGATAGAACTTAAAATTTACACTTTTGATATAACCTTTTAATCATTACATAATAATGCTGTAACATATGAAATTCTGTATATGTATATATAGCCAATATGTATGATAATGTGATATTTGAACCAGACTGTATAATAAAGACTTTTTACCTGAAATAACCCGAAATAACAATCTTCTAATTAACTTCTAATAAAGTAATGCATATGTTATCAGTAATAAGTAATTACTAAATATCAAATCATTCATTTTTACACAGACCATCACAACATCCTAAATACCATGTCACAGATTACAGAATCCATCTCCCTGTACCCACGGACGTCATTTCCTGCATTTAGTTCAGAGAATGAGTCATTTCTGGAAAATCACACCACAGGTTGTTTACAGTGTGTCAGCAGAAGCTGTCAAGGTGTAACTTTCTGAGGCACAGACCGCAGATATGTCACAGAGGTCAGAATAGAGTCCAATGAAGTTCACATAAGAGTCACTGATGCTGTTGTGTATCTCCGATGAGTTACAGATAACAGCGTGGTTCACAACTGCCCAGAATGTTTACTGACAAAAGGCAAAATAGCCGATGCTCAAACATCGACCCGTGTGTGTGTGTGTGTGTGTGTGGCTCTTTTCTGTTATCTTCAATAACCATCTTGCATTTTCCACACTTTCATTACTGGTGTTTGTGCCTCATTGCTTTAAAGAAAAGAGACTCCGAGCAACGACAACAAGCCCCAGGTAGGCTACACGCCAGGCCTAACGCCAGGCTACACGCCAGGCCTAACGCCAGGCTACACGCCAGGCTACACGCCAGGCCTAACGCCAGGCCAGGCCTAATGCCAGGCCTAACATCAGGCCTAACGCCAGGCTACACGCCAGGCCTAACGCCAGGCCAGGCCTAATGCCAGGCCTAACATCAGGCCTAACGCCAGGCTACACGCCAAGCCTAACGCCACACCAGGCCTAATGCCACGCCTAATGCCAGGCCTAATGCCACGCCAGGCCTAACGCCACACCAGGCCTAACGCCAGTCTAAAATGCCAATCCTAATGCCACGCCAGGCCTAATGCCACGCCAGGCCTAACGCCAGGCCTAACACCAGGCCTAACACCAGGCCTAACGTCAGGCCTAACATCAGTCCTAATGCCACGCCAGGCCTAATGCCAGGCCTAACATCAGGCCTAATGCCAGGCCTAACATCAGGCCTAATGCCAGGCCTAACATCAGGCCTAATGCCAGGCCTAATGCCAGGCCTAACATCAGGCCTAATGCCACGCCAGGCCTAATGCCACGCCAGGCCTAACGCCACACCAGGCCTAACGCCAGTCTAAAATGCCAATCCTAATGCCACGCCAGGCCTAATGCCACGCCAGGCCTAACGCCAGGCCTAACACCAGGCCTAACACCAGGCCTAACGTCAGGCCTAACATCAGTCCTAATGCCACGCCAGGCCTAATGCCAGGCCTAACATCAGGCCTAATGCCAGGCCTAATGCCAGGCCTAACATCAGGCCTAATGCCACGCCAGGCCTAATGCCACGCCAGGCCTAATGCCAGGCCTAACATCAGGTCTAACACCAGTCCTAATGCCACACCAGGTCTAACGCCAGGCCAGGCCTAACACCAATCCTAATGCCACGCCAGGCCTAACGCCAGTCCTAATGCCACGCCAATCTCGCCATGTCTCAGCCCAAGCATGAAGTAGAGCTACATCCAAACGTGTATTTTGAATATATCTTGTTAAAACGTGAAAAACTCGTTATTCCAATTGACTTCATTATCACGTAACAATGTGGTACTGGTGTGCTTTTCTTTTTCCGGCATGCATGGCAGAAATATGCTTCCGTAGTACTATACAGAAGTACTACTAACTGGAATGATGATGTCACCGTCAAGCCACAATTACGCACGGCAGATCTGCTGGTTACATTTTGTGCTACCAGCATCAGACTGTTGCGAAATAACGTTAACCACAGAACCCCCGGGCATATGTGCACATCAAACATGTTGTGTAGAAAACAAAACTGTGAACCACTTTAGGTCCCTGCTAGTCTTTTACCCGATCTGGAGCGCCCCAGTTTTACTTATAGCACAGGTAGATGTGTGGCTGTGATGAGCAACGTGATTCGATAGAGATTGTTTGGGTTAAAAACTAAAGTTTCAAAATGATTTCCAGCACCATTTCTCCTTTTTCATCCACTGGATGTCCTCAGTAAGCTTTGTTGAGTTGTTGTTTTTTACCCTCTCGATGTTCCATGTGATTTATTGGATGTAAAGAAGCCCTCACCAGTAGCTTGTTAGTTCTTCAGTTCACATCTCTTGACAACCCACCCACTCTGTTTGCTTGCCTTTTTGTTCTGCTGTGTTTGCCTCACAGCTTGTTCAATCCTGTAACATCTGTGCTGGGGTTTCTCTGTTGGACAGTCTTCCCTTACTTTGGCTCCATACCTGTTTGTTGCCACACCACACGTTAAATTACCTGTATATTACACACTGCCAGCTACAGACATATGTACGCTTTACACACACACACACACTCCTCCCTCATCATTATCTTTTGGGTTTGGCTGTTGTTCCCTTGTGCATTTTAAACATCTGTGATATTGCTAGCTTTGAGCCAGCTGGTCACAGAGGTTAACTGTATGGAATTCCAGAACTGACATTACGCAATGTAAATCATTGAATCAAATTGATATTTTACCCGAGACCCATTTTAGACACATTTGAATGCCAGATGTGAATTGCAGTTAAACTCAGCTGGATCCAGGCACAGTTGGGATACATCTGGTCACAAGACTTCACGTCTGAGTAGGGCCTGACTGGGATAGGCTAGGACCTGCCCACTAGGTGTCCTCAGTGAGTTGACTGTCTCTACACGCCACCTGAACCCTAGTCTCTGGTGAGCCATGGCTTGCCTGTGCAGCTGTTCCTTTTATGAATGTTTGCAGGAATAGTAGATATAGAAAAACGTACAAAATCAAAACCAATCAGCACATGTCAACGACATCTCCGCCTCTCTCACAGCACACTGCACAACTCAAAAACCCAGATGTCATAACATTTTTGCCATGCTATAATGTATTAAAATGCCAGAATATGTGGTGAAATAGTGTAGGAAAAGATGTTATTGATAACATTAATGATGGCTCTGTTGCATTTAGGCGTCCCAGTACGTCATGCAAGTTGTAAGCATGCATAATACCAGAGAGGTATACCAGATACCAAGTTTTTGGTTATCAGAGGAAGAAGAAGATCCTACATTGTATCTCTCTACTTACTCCTGAGTCAGACGTATTATTATAGAGTATTATTCCTCACCTGCCCAGTTACTACCACTAAAGAGATTCCTCCTGACTCATCACCTGCTCCTCATCAGCAACCAGTAACTGCTGCTCTCTGCTGGATAGTTCCCTGTATGTGCCCAGCCGTTGCTATCTGCCTTTTACCTGTTTACCTTTTGCTGATCCAACCTGCTTGCCTGTTGTTGATTTAAAGTAAAGCACAGTCACACCTGCGCAAAATTAGCTTTGCCAATTATCCGCCTCCTGTTCACTTCCATTTGACGCGAATAATGCTATGTTCACCCGTGGCCGGCTATTTTCATAAAAGGACATTTCAACCTCTCCCGTTTTCAAAAATAACATCGTGCACAGCTGTCCGTTTTCAGAAAAGTGTTCGTTTACACGTACCCGTGTATATACGCCGTCAAGAGCACGCCAGACCCGTAGGTGGCGGTGTGACGAGAAGCTCAAGCCCACGTCAGCCAATCAGAATCCAGAAAATAGAATCACTTCCTGTCTCTTCTCTTCCTCGGCTGCCTAAACCTCCCTCTGTCTCAGTTTTCATGCAAACGTGCAAACGAAGATTTCACAAATCTCCACTCTGGCCGGAGTTTTTAGAAAGTCACGTTTTCAGAGGAGAATTCTCCGTTTCCATGTAAACGAAGGGCACAAACGAAGGGAAATGTCTCCGTTTTTCAAAATAACCACGTACGTGTAAACGGGGTATAAGGGGCGAATAAAACATTTTGGTGGCAAAACAAATTTGCGCGTAGTTCAACTTTGGTAAACTTGACCGGCGGAGTCGTAACCCTCAACTATAGACTGTAAAAAAAGATGTCCTCCCACTGTACTAAAGTGAAGCCAAAATATACCGGATACGAGCGCTACCATATTGTAATTTTGGAGTCAGAGTCTGTGCCACGCCGCTACAGAGTAGTGATCGGGCGGTGGAGCCACGGTTTCCAAGTCCCAGCCATACACCCGCTCGACCAATCAGGACTCAATCACAGCTGTCAATCATGACGTTTCACCCCCTTTTTTTTAAAAATCATCAAATAACCAATAAAAACCAGCATTATCAATACTGACTTTACTGACAAACAGCTGGCTGCACAGCTGGAAACAGTGTTGATACGAGCAGGGAGACTGAAAATACTACAGAACAAGGAGCTGAAAGCTACTGAATGCTTCATAGAGCTGAGGGGAACCGTTGGGTCATGGTTCTTTGTAGGTTCGTCACTAAGAGCGACACCTTTCACATTATACACAGTCATTCCACCCTTTTAGATATAAAAATATTGATAAGTGCAGCTTTAAAGTTCTCCATTATGATAACACTACAGTCAAAGAATGTGAATTATGGCATTAGGTGATGTATGACCGTCCATTTATCTTCAGAGAAACAACACCTTGTAAAAGTCCATTTTGCTGTGATGATTTAGAGACCCTGCAGCCTGAGGCTCATTCCAGATAACTCTCTTTAGTCTCACATGTTAGGGACAGGCTATAACAAGGTAGCACTGTGTGCTATCTTTGGCGTCGCAGAGGGGGGGTTCTCCTTTGAGGATACAGTTTCTCAAAGCAGATCCGTGACGCCTTCCATGAGCCCACTTTAATATGTTCATCTAAACATCTGGTATTTGATAATGTTACTCCTTTGACTCCTATACCGCAATTATCTTATGAGTCATTGTCGCAAGCGTCATCACAGATTTAAGGGTTTTATTGTAGCAGCCTGGTGTGTTGTCTCGGTAGACACGTTATAGTTGGTTATCAGCCCGTGCAGGGATTACTGCGCTAAATGTGTTTTTGTTCATCTCTTTGTGTGCATACATTGTGAGTCCGCGGCCACTGAAGGCTTGTATCATGTGGACGCGCCGACATGTTGGTTGTCATTACTTAAAATTCCTCATGGGGGGGCGGGGCGACAGAAACTACGCACTATAGCTTTAATTCTGATGAGGAAAACATCAGAGAAAAACGTGTTTCATGCTAACACAATCATGCCAGACTTTAGTCAATTACTCATTTGCAGCTTGGCTAGTCTACATCCACGACGTTCCACTTCCGGGATTGCTCTGGTGCCGCCAGAAATTCTGCCGGATGCATGTCTTTTCGCCAATGTCCATTTCCTTCCTCTGTCTCTGTGTTGGCGTTCTAACCTCCGGTGGATTTCTGAGGGCCTCCTCAGATCTCTGCAGGGTAAATCCAGACAGCTAGCTAGACTATCTGTCCAATCGGAGTTTTCTGTTGCACGACTAAAACTACTTTTGAACGTACACGTTCCACCAAAACAAATTCCTTCCAGAGGCTATTTAGCAGAGGCACCGTGGCTCCGTCCGGCGCTTAGCACTGCCCAAGACGATTGTGATTGGTTTAAAGAAATGACAATAAACCAGAGCACGTTTATCTCCCATCCCAGAATGCTGTGTGGACTAGTCAGACCCTCCTGTGCAGGAAGGAAGGAAGGTCTGGAAAAGTGAGACTACTGCTTGGCCAAGAGACTACTACTACTACTACTACTACTACTACTACTACTACTACTACTACTACTACTACTACTACTACTACTACTACTGCTAATTGTGGATATGCCTGGTTGAAAATGCTACATGTATGCTTGACACGTATTCACATATGACAGCAATTAAGACATTTGAGCATTAAGAACTCAAAAAGAAATGTCCTGCAATACCTAGCTATATATTTAATGTGAGCATCAAGGTAACATGAGCTACTACAGCCATACGACAGGACCACACAGCAGCCCTCAAAGGTTGTATTTTTGTATATTGAATATCACTACTGAAAGAAGTTCCCCTTTGTTTTGTGCCTGATATCAATCCGACACTGTTTACAGTGTTTAGCTCACAGCTGGAGTTGTGGCTCGTTCCTCTGTAAAGATGTGTCATATTAGGTGAATTCCCCCGATAAAAACCTTTGTGTACATGTTTTGATTTAGCTGTGAATCCAATCTCTCTCGGTGGTTTTGGTAATTTAATGCACTTTTCACACACTTCAAAATTAAAATTCCCCAACGTCAGTGGGAGGAAAATGCCAGCCAAGTTCATTTCTCTTGTCCGGGATATCTTTCATTCAGGAAAATGCTGATGTTTTGCAGACAGATCGTTCTTTTTGGCACCGCAGTGGGTGTGTATGTGCTTGTGAACACACATTCCTTCAGTGTGTCAGGTTGGCTTCCCCCATTAGCTAGCCCATTTCAGGTCTAGAGGAGATCTGATTAGGGCTCCTGGCAGCGAGGGGATTATCACGCTGGGTTAGACTGTACACTGCTGGTGTCCACTGAGGAATGCAGGCAAATCAACCAGTTAGCCTATCAGTCAGCCAGTCAGTCGGTCACGCACTGAGTCATCCCATCTGCCAGTCAGTCATCTGCCAGCGAGGCGCTCAGCCAGTCCTCACATCAGATTAGCTTGGCTTTCTATCAGCAACAATTACTTTGTAGGTACTGTATGTTTTTTCTCAACTCCCTGCCCAGCTCACGCACACAGATTCAACATAATCATAAGATAACTTATCTCCTCTTATCTGCTGACCTGTTTTGTCTACATTTTCTGTTTAGGCAATTACAGTTAATAGACCTGAGAAAGGAGTTTGGTATTTTCATACGGGGGAGAAAGTCCCCCCCCCACACACACACACACCCAGGGGGAGAGGGGAGGGGTCAAATGTAGCACTCCATTTGGCGCTGAGTTACAGCCGTAAATCAAATTAGTGTAACTTAAACGCTGGGAATTGGAAACAACAAAAGCTTAAAATGACATCAGGGACTGAAGAGGAAAGAGGAACACAGGCGTGGAAGTGCTGAAGTACACGCTGACACACACACACACACACACACACACACACACACACACAGACACACACTATTACGCACACTAGGCTATTAAACAGACACTATACCATTAATGACCCAACCATGAGAGGCAGATTGTGTAGCCAAATGTACATGTCTATGTGTACACTTATAAGGAATCAAAAATATCAATCATAACAAGGTGCCAGTGGTATCAATACATCTAAAAGACAATTTCCAAAACCTTGTTAGTGACTCGTTCAGGTTACAGGCCATAATACCAAAGCAAGAATTGTATTTCATCTGAGCTTAATATGCTGTTCTAGGAATGGGACGGTGAAATGACTGAAAAGTGCCCACCATATTGTTCCTTGGAATAAGAGGGTTATAAGGAATCATATACACACACAGAACACACAGAAATTAAACACGGTGGCTTGGAAAAGCTGTATCTAGAAATGTTAACTCTTGCTCAGGGGGCTTTTACACCGCTGCACGGTAACTCGGTATTGGAGGCGGCAGAGGGGAAGCGGTTTTGAACCCGGCAGAAGGGTTATAAAGTGGTTGCCGCCCACGTGAACGCTCACAGATTTTGCTCAGAGTTCACTGTGCTGAACTTCTGGCAGTAACCGCCTGGCTTCAACAGCAGCTGCTTTTCAATTTAATTTTATTATAGCCCAAATATTACAGATTTGCCTCAGAGGGCTTTACAATCTGTACAGAATACAACACCCTCTGTCCTTCAAACCCTCGCTGACAAGAAGAAAAAACTCCCCCAAAAAAACCTTTTACCAGGGAAAACATGGTAAAAGCCTCAGGCAGAGCAGCTGAGGATGGCTCTCGCTCCATGGATGGACAGTAGACATAGTATTAAAACAGCATACAGTATTAAAAACGCTTTGCTTTTTTGGAAACGTTCTTGCAGGTAGGCAGCTTTAGACTTGCGGAGGAGGGTCTGGCTAGTCCACATTCTGGGATGGGAGAAAAACGTGCTCTGGTTGATTGGCATTTCTTTAAACCAATCACAATCGTCATGGGCGGCACTAAGCGCCAGACGGAGCCACGGTGCCTCTGAACATGTGTACGTTCAAAAGTAGTTTTTAGTCGTGCAACAGGAAACTCAGATTGGACAGATAGTCTAGCTAGCTGTCTGGATTTACCCTGCAGAGATCTGAGGACCAGTTAACCAGAGTCCTCACAAATCAGCCGGAGGTTAGAACGCCAACACAGAGAAACAGGAAGGAGACGGACATCTGGACGAAAACAGTGAAATCTGGCAGAATTTCTGCCGGCACCGGAGCAATCCCGGAAGTGGAACGTCGTGGACATAGACTAGCTTTTCACTAAAAAAGCTGCGAGAAATGAGGTTGATGCGAGCAGTGAGAGTGAACCAAGACAGACAACCCAAACAATGAGCGAAAAGGGGCAGGTGCCTGGTGACCCCCCGCTAGGGTCAGTAGGTGGTAGGTATTTGTGAGTATATTGTATTACAAAAACAAAATGGCATTCCCATTCTTCATAGGATGAACCATTTTGATGTTGGACAATCATTGTTCCTTCCTCTTGTGCCACCATCAGGACTATCTCTATCACATCAATGACACAAGGTAAGGATAAGGTCATTCAAAATAAGTAAAACATGAGTTTGCCAGTGGACTGCATCCATTGTGATTCCAAGCACCTTCCCAAGCTGTACATAATACAGTAACTGCCCGTGGAAACACCTGCAGAATTAACTCAGTGGGCTCGTGCGTCAGGGCCAAAAA
The DNA here is from genome assembly GCA_023631565.1 of Gymnocephalus cernua. Classification (NCBI taxonomy): domain Eukaryota; kingdom Metazoa; phylum Chordata; class Actinopteri; order Perciformes; family Percidae; genus Gymnocephalus; species Gymnocephalus cernua. Next base: position 2,197,524 of record CM042444.1, on the reverse strand, counting down.
CACTAGCGGGAAGCCATCTCATGACATTTCCACACTCCTAGAGGTGACAAGCCATCGCAGCAGTCCTTTGAGTCCCAGGATGCAAAAGCTATTTCCCCCCAGCGGGACATCACTTCTCTCTCTTTCATCCAGCTGGCTCTGGAAATGAGAATGACGTTCCACTAGCGAGGGGAAAGAATTCTCCAACTTGGCAAGTGAGAGGTACAACACGGAGAGCCAATTGCCTAAATGAAATTCCAGTATGCTACATGATGAGTGGGGAGTGAGAGGCTTGCTTGGTAGCCAGGCTTGTGCAGCTGCAGACTTGTGTCCTGTCCAAACCCTGAATGCCACAATCCTTTGCCTCTTTTCTGTACATGGCTTTAAGATCTGAAAAGTACTGGATGGAGATTCAGATCTAAGCTTTCGTCTGGTACGGGTTGTTTTGACGGGCATTTGCGTGTCGTATTGTCTGCCTGCATCTAGCTCTAGACGAGAACAGCATTTTAAATAATCAGATTGTCCACCTCTCTCCAAGTTAACTGAGCAGGTTCCATTCAAACAACAGCCTGGAAGGGGAAACTCTGCAGCAGATACGATAATAACCCAGAGAAAGGGCATGTGCATGTGTGTATTAATGTTTGCAACTCCCATTACTCTAAGTAAGGTCCCTTGTTGTCAGGGTGATAATGTCTTTCCTGCCTGGCGAGAAGATGAAGGCGCTTTTATCTGTGCAGCAACTGGAAACCTCATTTCCTGGTCCAGTTTTCTTTCCAGAGCCTCGGTCCACTCACTGCCCTGGCTGCCAGTGCTGAGTCTACAGGGAGAAGGATAGAGGACTGAGGGAGGGACATAGAGGAGAGAAAGTGAGGGGATGGTGGAAGCAGAGATAAAAGGGGGAAGCTTGTTATTTTTGAGACTGAATTAGAACTGATCAACACAAAAGCAACTAATTCCAAAGCACAGGTATTAAAAACCTTGTGGGTCTAGAGACAACGTCGTGACCAACAGTCTGAACTTGAAACTCACCTTGCCATTATCTTTCCGCAAACACTTCACAGCTGCTTCCTGTTTGGATGCACTTGGTTTAGATAGTGTTATCTCTCATGCCAAACACATACCAAGGAGAACAAGTCTAAGGGTGCTAGTGGCTCTGTGAGGCTGTCAGCATGCTAACATGCTCATAATGACAACACTTACGTGCTAATGATAAACTGGTTTACCAATGTCACCTTAGTAGTTTAGTGGGCTAGCATTTGCTAATTAAGACCTACATCCATTGCACTTTAGGGAAGTGCAGGAAATACTAAGAAAGAAAATCAAGTCCAATACAAAATACTAGATTAGTGCTCTAGACTTCATGAAGAGCCCATGTTAATGACCAGCACGCTAAAGCAGAGAGCCCAAAAACTAAACTGCATGGGTTTTAGATTGATTTGCTGTCGAGTACAAAACGTACAAAAAGTTGTATTGTTATATAAGCAACATCAAAATCCCCGAATGGCAGGTCACATGGTCTGTTGTGCCAAGCACAGGAGCTGAAAAAGAACAGGCACCGACATGTATGACTATATTTCAAATGTGGCTTATTTATTTATTTATTACTACTGTCAAGAGGCATACATTACAGTGCAAACCATTCTTTGGCAAACATACAATACAAATGTCATGATAGGTACTATTATATCCATGTTGACCACTGGTTAAGGGGCAGTGTAGGTAAAGCATGTTCAGTCTAGCAGAGCAGTGCATTCCATTAACACTTGGGAGCTGGGAGGTTTTTGGGTGGGAATAAAAAGAAGAGGGAACTATGGTGAAAATAGAGAATAAAAATGAAATAGATAAAACAGATACGTATATGAATGTGAAGACTGGTAATGAAGAGAGCTCACAGTGCTTTGACAGCCAAACCTTGGGACACTTGCCAAAATTCATTTAGCCTGTTAATGAGGCCGAGACACACACGGACACATTCATACACGTTTATGAAAATATATCAAAATATCATTTAAAACGCACACAATCTGGAGCACGTGAAAAGGATGTGTACATATAGGAACTGTTGGAAGAGCCACAATCAGAAAGAAATGGAGAGAAAAATACTGTTTGAAACGGCTGTAAACACACAGTTTAATGCAACCTGTCCAGTATATTTAAACATATGATATGAAACCAATTTACCAGTGCGACTGCCAGGCCAGTAATCCATCTGGAGTCCTGGATGGAACATTCTGGAGAGTATTATTTCTGTTTGGTGACAGATGCTTGCTCAGGATGTTACCACATAAAGAAAACAATGGAGAGGAGCGCTGCAGCTGCAGCCACTTCACCATAATTAGGAGCGAAGCAAAACAGGAAAACAAAACGTGACTTATGTTACACTAGGTGAGCCAGGGCACGGCGTACAATGGGTGGTCTAAGCACAGTATATGTTTAGAACCAGCTGAAAGGGGTCAGTAGAATAAATCTCACACTAGCAAGATGGTGGAGACTTGTTTTGACTGACATTGTATCCCAATCATCAGCACTCCTCCCCCAACATAACCCTGGCTTCCCCTCTAATATGGCTTCCATTACAGCGGAATGAGGGTCAGAGTGCTAGAGAAGCCTGCGCTGCACACATGCTCTGCTGATTGACGTCACCCCGGTCTCAAAGTCTTCAACATGGCAAAGAAGCATGAGCAGGACCAGCTTTCCTAACCTATATCAACACTGAAGACGGTCCTCACAGGGGGAAATATCCAAACACTGAACACACATGAGAAAGTAAAAAAAAAAAAGCTGGAGTCAAAGTGATGCTTGACAAAGGAATGCATGCAAGCGTGTCCTTGTCTAAACTGGAGCTAGAGAGCTGCAGGTCCACCACAGCAGAGAAGAACAGCTATGGTAGCAGTCCTTCAATGTTGTGGTCTGTGGACTAAAGACTATACATGAAGAAACAGGCCAGAAGGAGAATACTGCTGTGGTAGAGTTAGCAGTACCAAAGGCTAAATCCTGACCTCATGACAACATTCATACATACTTTCATAGATAGACATTTGCTATTTATGTCATTTTTGAAGTAACTACTGTAAATCATAGATTTGGCTTAAGGAGACCAAGGAAAATACTGGGACAAAGTTCACAACAGTACAGTGGTAAAAATGGATATTCTTTCACTGCTTTCTGAAAGCAAAAATGTAACTTGGGAAGAAGCACAACAGTGCAAGAGCTGGTTTGAGTGTCCTGCAATGGGGAGTGCTACACGGCTCCACCTCACTCAAGTTCAGGACAGGCCAGCAGAGACAATAAGTAAGTCAACTAACACGTTGTCCATGGGAAGAAGAGCAGTAATCAGTAGACATCTCTTTTGCATTACAAACATGTTCCTAGGGCTTCACATTATCTTCATATGTAAGCATGTTTATACAAAAAGGGAGGAAAAAAAACCTAAATCTATTCATACAGTCTAGTTTAAATAAAAACCCTTCTCTCAATTGTGATTTATCATAAGAAGACATATACTGAGTGTATATAGGTTGCTTTGCATACAAAAGACAATACTTTGAAGGTTTGTATTTAGTGATTAAATCATTAATAAAAAAAAGGGGGGGAAATAGCACCGTTTTTCCGGCATCTCTAACCTGAGAAAATATTGTGAGACAATAAAATCGCTGCCGCTTTTACAACTACTTCCCTTTCCTGCTTGTCGACGGCAAGTGGCCCTGCGTTTCTACGCAGGAGAGCAAACACAGCGGCTGTTTGTTACATGTGAGAAGCCTCAGTGGACTCCACCAAGGAGACGAGGTTGCTCCATCGTGTTTACGCTCCACCCGCCCACCCACCCATCCCTCCATCCATCCCTCCATCGGTTCAGACATGAATCCATTTAGTGATCGCTGGCTGGTCGCCAGAGGATTTCAAACCAAGCCTCAGGCTGCTGGCCCTGGTGGGGGGCAACAATCCAAAAATAAAATCCCCCCCCCCTCCCCCTCCCCCAATCAACAAAAAAAGAATACAAAATGAAACAAAACAAAAACGGAGGCTATTGGGTCTATTGGGGCTAATGGTGGCGGTTGACGGCACACATTCATGAGTCCCATCCTCTCTCTGGATGTCTGTGTGTGACTCTCAGACTTTCAGCCACTAGAGTGTATTTGTCGGGGGGGTCCTGAGGGTTATTCGTGGCGGGTGTCTGCTTGCCGCTTCTCAACATCTGCCTGTTCTAGGCACACCGGGCAGCAGGCGCCTTTTAGCTTGACTGGTCGTTTGCACTCAGCTGGAGGGCAAGCCTCCACATAGCAGGTCACCTGGGCGTCCTGCAGGGGGAGGGGGGTGGGGGGTGCAAAGAAGGGGCAACAGGTCACTTATCCTATTAGATTAAACTGGATGGAATGTTTGTGATCTGGCCAGCTGCAGAACAGAGATCACGAAACAGGAAGTACAAAAAAAAAGCACAAAAACATGAATAGAGCAACTAGAAACTATTATATACAGCAACACTAAAAACCACAAGACTGTATAACACATTAAACAAAAACAATACAGATAATGTATATTCAGAAAATGTGTCTAAATAAGAAATCCCTTCTCAGATGTACATAATGTGAATATAAAATGTGTGAATGAATGATTTTAATGTGTGGCCCTGTCGGTAAGGTGCGTGACAACAGAACAATGAGGCGCTTTGTTTTAGAGCACCAACATGATGTGTTGAACCAATATTTTTTTTCCAGACAGTCCTCCTCATTGTGCTTCTGCCTGCCACATTTAATTAGAACAGAAGAATCCTCCAATTACAGTGAGGCGTGGAAGGTGGTGAGCAAAATAAACTGAGTTGAAAAGATGGCAACAAAAGGTGAAAGAAAGTGAAAGAAGACTGAAGAAGGTTAGAGACCGCTGGGTTTGGCATGGGGCCGCCATCACCTCCGCCAGCAGCTGGCATTGAAAAAGCGTCAAAGATAAAGAACGAAAGGCAGAGAAGTGTCCGGGACCCACGAGCACTGCGTGGAGACACTGGTGCCAGGAGGACGGTAATGCCAAGAGGTGCTGGATGAGGTAAAACAGGCAGGAGTGCCAGACAGAGAGAAACTGGGCCATTTAAACTTGGACAGTCCTGGACAGCCTGTCCTCAATGAGAAACATGGAGACACTAAAACATGACTGCATTTTGATTTATATGTTGAACATACTCTGCATTCACATATGGTGCAGGAGTCCTGTTTCCACCGCTCTCCATCGGTGCGCTCACGTCCCTCGCTATCAGTGCAGTCAGTCTTGCTCAGACGGGTCTCGAGTCTTTTAATCTACAACGATACAAGAACACAAACATTTACTCAGAGAAGCAGTTGTTTACGGTTGCATCAACACTGCCACATGTCTCTCTCCCGTGCAACACAAATCTTTAGTCACATATACACGAGAATGTGCATACTTCATGAGTACAATATCAACTATCAAGTGAAAGACATTGCCACATATTACAACAAAATTCCCATGTAAAAGACATTCCCTATTATAAAAACAGACTTTTACTGTAACTCTCTATTTCTCAACGGCTCTGCATTTAAAAGGCTGCAGCTGACCAGAAGACAGCCAGAATGCTGGGCCCCATCCTGAGGAATTAACTGTACCGCTGACATGTCAATGAAAAACAGGTGTGTATGTATGAGGCTTTGACTGTGTTAATGTGTTCCACTACAGCAGCTTTTTTTAAATGGACAGTGCAGACATGCAGCATATGGAGAGACACTCACCTGCTTTCGTAAGCTTGTGATTGTCTTCTGCATGTCGGAGACAAAGTCCTGGAAGTCGTTGATTGAGGGTTCAGTGCTTTTCTTGGAGGTCACAGTAACATTTACAAGACTTTCTACAGCTGGCTCCACCGGGCTGCACAGACAAATGTACAAACATAGAATTATAGTACAAAGTACATTATACTAAATAGACTACCTACACGGTTTATCATTTATAAACATCCTAAATTCTTGTTTTAAATCTCACATTTATAAGCTTCAGATTCGAGTCACATACTGACATCACAGTGTCTTTTTAAACATTTGTCATTCTTAATTAAGTCGGCGATGACTTCCTAATGTTTCCCATGCTGTGTTACCTGTTCTCATGGATGCTGTTGCCAGGTTTATTCTTTTTGTAGCTGTGCTCAGCTGATCGGCGTCCTCTAAAGTGATAGGACAGGGCGTTGAACTGACCCTTGGTTCTGCAGTCTGTTGGGGCCAAAAAAAAAAATACAATACACTGTGGTTCAGACAATGCTTTTCGTGATCAAGCTGTATTTTTGTATTTAATACGATAAAATAGCAGCAATTAAGAACCTAATGACCACACGGAATAAGGGAAACTTGTGCGAGGCAATGAGGTTAATCTTTTTCTCTTACGCACAAACACAAACACAACCACCCACACATGCACATGTATACACGAAACAGGAAACCATGGCTGCTGATGCCACTTTCTTTCTGCTTCAAAGTGCTGATCTAAGACTCTGAGGCCTATTGTATTACCATGGTTCACTCTCAGGCTGCCATCACTGTACCTAGATCAAAGACAATAAAACACACACACACACACACACACACACACGCCGCTAAGCAACAAGACAGTCCATAATAAATGTGAGGAAGGACAGATGAATGGATCAGGCCCTGTAGTTAGGAGGGCTTCACCTTTATCTGTAAAAGTTTAAAGGCGGCTGCTCGGCCTCAGGGTGCCTTTGATTTACCAGACAAGAGTCTGTAAAAGACAAAGACTATCTAAACACAACAAGACACACACACACACACACACACACACACACACACACACACACACACACACACACACACACACACACACACACACACACACACACACACACACACACACACACACACACACACACACACACACACACACAGCGGTGTCCACTCTAAATGGAGCCAAACACAACTGTGACTCTGGCTACAGCCTTGCTGACAGACAGACAGAAGCAAGCGCTCCCTCCCTCTTCTTTCTAGCAGGATATTCTCTGTTTATTAGCTCAGCTCTTCCCTTGTACATTTTGTCAAGGAAGGATGAACGCTGGGGTAAGAATCTGGGATAATAATACTTTTTTTTTTTTTTATCCCCGTACACTTCAAAGACAATGAATCGATGAAGCTGCCTCATTTCGGTTTAATCTTTTGGAAGTTGAGACCTAGACTTACACCACAGCTAACACATGATGGTTAATACTTTATATCACAGTGTACTAAAACTAAACGTCTACATCAAACAAGAATTAATTCAGGTAACAGTAAGGTACAGTTGGGAGGCAGTGGCTGGACTGTATGTTTTACAAGAGGAGGTAAATGGCCACATTATGTTGTTCCTTTATAAAAGCTCAGGAGATAGGAATGACGAATTATTTAGTACTCATTCAACAAAATTCATCATTACAATTGCTCAATGTTACTTTAATTCCTTAGATTATCTATTATAATCTAGGCCATTTGCTCATGTTACAACTGATCACATCTCCAAATAAATGATGACAAGGCAAACAAATAGCATAAGCCCTAATGCTGGTTTATTATAACAGCAAGGGGTGCCTCTTCATTCATCTCCTTTTCGCTTTGTCAGCTGCACCCCCGAAAGGAATGTTAAAATATCCAGGACTTAACTCCAAATATAATCTCTTCTTATTAACAGGAGCAGTCTGTGAAAACTCCACCACAGGTTATGTCACAGGTGTTCAGAAAGAGGAGCTGCCTTTTCACTGAAGTGAAACTAACACTGGATATGGAAATTTGAGCCCGCAGATCTTTTTGTAGCACCTATAATTAATTTTTGCAGCTAATTTGTGTAAATGAATACTGCCATGAAAGAATCTTTGAAAATGAAACTTTATATACAATCACAAATTTACACTGGCGTTGGTGTAGTAGCAGTGCCTAGCAGTACCTAACAGTGCCTAACAGTGCCTAGCAGTACCTAACAGTGCCTAACAGTGCCTAGCAGTGCCTAACAGTGCCTAGCAGTGCCTAACAGTGCCTAGCAGTGCCTAGCAGTACCTAACAGTACCTAACAGTGCCTAACAGTGCCTAGCAGTGCCTAACAGTGCCTAGCAGTGCCTAGCAGTACCTAACAGTACCTAGCAGTACCTAACAGTGCCTAGCAGTGCCTAACAGTGCCTAGCAGTGCCTAGCAGTGCCTAGCAGTGCCTAACAGTGCCTAGCAGTACCTAACAGTACCTAGCAGTGCCTAACAGTACCTAGCAGTACCTAGCAGTGCCTTACAGTGCCTAGCAGTGCCTAGCAGTACCTAGCAGTGCCTAGCAGTGCCTAACAGTGCCTAACAATACCTAGCAGTGCCTAGCAGTGCCTAACAGTGCCTAGCAGTGCCTAGCAGTACCTAGCAGTGCCTAACAGTGCCTAACAGTGCCTAGCAGTGCCGAACAGTGCCTAACAGTACCTAGCAGTACCTAGCAGTACCTAGCAGTGCCTAGCAGTGCCTAGCAGTACCTAACAGTGCCTAGCAGTGCCTAGCAGTGCCTAGCAGTGCCTAACAGTGCCTAGCAGTACCTAACAGTGCCTAGCAGTACCTAACAGTGCCTAGCAGTACCTAGCAGTGCCTAGCAGTGCCTAACAGTGTCTGACTTTTTGCTAGAAGCTAACAACGTAGCTATGGCTGAACTACTTTAGCATATAAACATTAGCTCACTAAGAACCTGTGAACCACAATCCCAAACTGGCAGTTTGATTTTCTGTGTACTGAATTGTTTACCTAAAGTAAACTTCTTTGACTTTTATGCACATCATGTCTTTTTTTTTTAAATATTAGTTTTTCTAAAATTATACTTAAAAAAAAAAAAAAATCCCAACATATCGCCTTACGCACAGTATCAAAATATATTGCAATATATTGAATCGTGACCCATGTATATCATGATACGGATCGTAGCCTCTACAATCTATTGTAATCCAATACATAAATAAATATGTCAAGCTTGTCACGCCCATTTGTTTGTGGACTGTGTCAAACACGAGTTGAGGCTGTAGTTAGCTAATCTAAAATTGCTCTCACCTTCACAGCAGTCCTGCCACATGCGCAGGTCAATCTGAGGGATGTCCTCACAGCTGCTGTAGCCGTGGGGCAGCTTGGCCACTTTGAAGACATCGTGCTGGACGCGTGTGATGTTGTCCCCGTTGTCACACAGCACCCGTGCCAGCGAGGCTTGCTTCAGTTGTGTCAGCTGGGCAGGGGAAAACACGCCTGGGTTTTCATACCAGAACCTGAACCAGACAGACAGGTGAAAGGGAAGTGGGACGTTTTTACCTCTCACACTTTCACATGATGGACAAACACCTGGTAAGGATGTTGTATGGCTTTTATTTTACAGGATTTATAAATATGTCAAGGGCGGTTTTATACCCTTACGCCAGGGGTGTCAAACATACGGCCCGTGGGCCAGTACCGGCCCACCAAAGGGTATTGTTATATTAATATAATACTAACAATACACTATTATATTAAGGTTATAGTGCATCTGCAGTGGACAGATTTGCTCCTTCAAGCCATCCTCCTCCTCCAGCAACATGTTCCCTTCACTGTATTTTACATCTATTTTACTAAGTTATTGTTTGAATATTGTGCAGTGATCTTGTTTACAGAAAGTCGAGCCGAGTCAAAAGGTCCAGGGCCGTTTTTCACTCCGAGTCCGTCCCTGCCCTCAGGGTATTCTATTGTTGCATTAATTTAAGAGGATCAGATAACTGTCTGAAGCTCAATAAAATGTAACAGAGATATTAATTCATACTATTGATTGATCTTCAAACTAAATATAACCAAAACGTGAGTCATTATCAGCCTGATCACATTGCCTCTCAGTATCATCTCTTGTCTTTGAGGTCTGTGAATGGTGAGATGTGTTGTGACCTTACTGTACCTGTCTCCATCTTGCAGGCGTTTGAACTGAGTTGCCAGCAGACACATGAGGGTGGGCCCCAACCTACTGCCAGGGACCAGGTCTTCAGCCATCAGGGCAGGGAACAGATCGATGTTCAGAGGAGTGCCATACAGCCTGCCGCACAGGAACAATAGTCAGGGACGCTAAACTATGTAAGTATATTATACATTATATATTATATATATACAATCCAGTAGGGCTGCAACTATTATAAATCCTTGATTATGCGGCACGTTTTCTTAAAAAATGCGATGGAATATTCGGGATATTTATGCAATTTTATGCGATGAAATCACAGGCGAAATGACGTCACTTCATAACGTTCCCATGGCAACAGGGGGAAATGGCTGCTCTTGTGTGAAGTAAACGCAACATTTTTCATCTTTCTGCATTTTCACGAAAATGCGGGGATTATGAAATCATGCAAGCCCCGTATTTGAAAAAATGTGGCCCCCCGCATAAATATGCAGACTTTGGCTGATTATGCATTCAATTATGCGATCGCATAATCACGTTTTTCTGGAGGGACTGAGTAATCTATTAGTTGCTTGGTCTATAAAATATCAGAAAATGTCGATCAATGTTTTCCAAAGCCTAAGATGACGTCGTCCAATGACTTGTTTTATCCACAACTAAAATATATTTAGTTTATTGTAATAGAGTAAGAGGAGTGATGGAACTAGAAAATATTCAGATTTATGAGAATTGTTACTTTTTTTCATAAAAAAATGACTCACACAATTTAATCGATTCAAATAATAAACAAATCAAAAAAAGTTGGCGATTAATTTAATAACAACTAATTGATGAATTGTTGCAGCTCTACAATCCAGAATTATTATGGAGCACAACCTTCCCTAAAATAAATATCAGTCCCACCAGGCCATACTTACCTCTGCAGTTTGTCTCTGACAGTAGGATTCTTAATTTCATTCCTTAAGTCATCAAACGTCTGAGCCGAGGTCAGGTTACAGAAGGTCCTGTAATCGTTGTACGGTGGTATACCATGATCCCTTCCTCTCTGTATATTCATGGCAGCCAGGTCCAGAGCCACAGCGTGGGCCATGGAGAACAACCTCTCCGTCAGCTCTGTATTCAGCATCTGTGTGGTAACTCGCATTTTACCAGCGACGCCAAAGAGCCCACGAAGGACTGGGTCAATTCCACCCTCATTCACGATGCGGAACGGGGAGAAGAAGGCCCGGTGCAAGGAGATGTGTCCCTGGGGGATAGGCTGGAAGTCCTCGTCTAACCTGTAGAGTATTGGGTTGATGAGGGTGTGCCCGAAGCGGAAGGCAGCAGTGGCGAAAGCATTGAGGATGCCGGTGTTAATATTTGGGTTGTAACCAGTGTATGGCCCAATCAACTTCATGCCTGCCTCACCCAGGATCTAGGAGACGGGAAAGGGAATTTAAACGTCTTTCTACTCATCATCTTTTTTTGTCCTTAATGTTTATTTGTATAGTGACAAGTATGTGCCACATGCCACGGCGTTCATAACCTAAGCTAATTTACAATGCCTGTCCATAGATGGGCCTTTAAAATACATAAAACTCAACAACAAATACATGTAAGACACTAATTCAACAATAGATGCATATTCAAATGCAATGCTTAGAACACAACAAAAAATATAGACGAAACAAGACAGACTTAGACAATAAAGCACCAGATCATTCATGTCTGCTCCCTCTTCATGTCAAAGTTGAAAATGATCCCAGTCAGCATCTAGTTTGAGTTCACTAGGTAAGGATTTACGTTAGGGCACCTTATCATTGCTACTATAGTATCAGTATAAATGATGGAAGGTTTTAACCGTTGAAATAATTAGAAAAACAGATGTTAAAGAGAAACATTAAACAAGATGACAGCTGTTACCTTCGGCAACCAGTGACTGTAGGTGATGTGCTGCATCTGGGCCCCCACTATCTTCCTGGCCTCGTGGTAGATGGTGTCCCCGTCCCAGTGGGGGTTGAGTCTCAGTAGCTCTGTAGCTATGCGGTTGTGTTCCCTGAACCACACCGTGTGCATAGAGGTCAGACCGAGCTGCTCATTGGCCCGGTGATCTCCAGCTAAGAAACATGGAATTGGACTCTCATTTTCATCCCTCATACACTCAGTGGGTGGGCCAGTAGCAAATGGCAGAAGTGGCTTCCCTGTTCGCTGGATGATACCTTGCCGGAGCAGGCCCCTTTGGCTGGCCAAGTCGCGAACTTCCTCGGATTCATGGCGTGAGCTGCCGTAGACATTTGACGCATCGATGTAAGAGGTCAGCTGGTTGATTTGCTCTCTTGGGTATACGCTGTTCATGAGAAGAGAAGTCATCCCGCTGCCGCATACAGGGCTGGATCGGACAAAGAACATGCAGCGGGCGCCACTTCGCAGCTGTCGTGGGTCATTGGGTGGGAACTGGATCGGGAAGCATGGCGGGTCATTGCTGCAGACCTGAGTACACAGCTGGCCGTCGGAGAACCGGGACTGGCTGAGGGCCATCACTGTCGAGTCCAAGTCGTGGTCTAGGAACTGACCCCACTGCATCAGCATGTGAGTGTAGCGATCATCAGGAGTGATAGTCTCTGTTCCAATCATGGTGGTGGAAACCAACCTCGGCAGAGGTAGTCTGTATCCATTATGCAGCTGCTCAGTAGCACCCCTCGGCAGGTTAAAGCCATTATCATACACTGACTTCAGGAGTCGTTCGAAGGCAGTGAGTGAGGCGCCCCACATGGGGTGCTGCAGGTTGTTGCAGGTCCCGTCGTGGCTGCGGTACTTTTGGTGGAAACAAATGTCCGAGCAGTTGTTGAAGCGACGGTGGGCTGTGCAGCCTGACAGGTTGGCAATCACATCAAGAAAGCGAGGGGACACCAGGTCGTTGTAGCGGAACGCTGTGGGAAAGCAACATAAATTCAACATATGCAGAGGATGGATAAATGTTAAAAAGGTTTAAAGGAACACGCCGACTTATTGGGACTTTAGCTTATTCACCGGAACCCCGAGAGTTAGACAAGTCCATACGTACCCTTCTCATCTCCGTGCGTGCCGTAACTCTGTCTGACTATACAAATCACAACATGTAAATAGGAACATGGTGGCGTTATTTTGTCACTTATTCGGAGCAGTAGGCTAGTTGGAACCATTTACCTCCAGGATCTGTGCTAGGCTAAGCTACCGGTGGAGCCGTCAGACAGAGTTATGACACGCACAGAGATGAGAAGGGTATGTATCGACTTGTTTAAAGCCTGGTTCACACGGGACGATTTTAAAATTGTCGGCCGATTTTCCAATCCTGAGAGACCCCACACACGGCGATAAAAATCACGGGTCTAACAGTTTTGGTCGTACAGCGTGTGGTGCGCAGCACCATAGACAGTATATAGAAATGGACCCAGCGACCCCGCTGTTTTTGACGGAGACAAGCAAAGTCTATTACCAGCACTTCCCCGGTGATGGCTGAGCGTTACTGCGCAGCCTCAAACTGAGCTTGATGACGTAGATGTGACGTGAGCAACGTGTCTGAACGTTGTAAGTCTTCTGGTAGCTGTGCCAAGAGAAATCTCAATCATTCCCAATCTATCAGAGACGGAGAGCGTAGGTATATGTAAGGAGATAACATAGGCACAGGCTAATTATTGATAACTAAAATGATAGTTAACATTAGTAATTAAACTAAACAGCTGATGTAAGTCCAAACTGCCTGCGAGCTTCTCCTGTACTGTACGGTAATGTCTCTACTATGAGACAGTAAGTCTCGTGGTTATGACCCAATCGTTAGCCTATTTTTATAAAAACGTCTGCTACGGAGCCATAACGTGAGGTACAAGGTAACGGAGCCTTTTATACATTGTCGTGTTTCTTTAGAAATAAACAACGGACAAATCAAGTCTTTAAACGCTTCAGATGTAAAGTTATTGGCTGTCAAAGTGACGCCAAAATGAATGGTAGTCAATGGAATGCTAACAGCGGGTGATGGATAGGGGTTAGCAAAATGGCGCCATCGCGGCTTCGCTCTGAGGAGAGAAGCCCGCCCCCTTGCGCAGCACACGGCAAAATCAACACATCGCACACGATTTGGGATTTGACTCCCGAGCGTTCCCAGGTCAGACGGGAAATCTCGCAAAATCCCTCGAGAACAAACGTGACTTCAGAGTAAACAATCATGGCGGACGAAGACGATGCAGTGGCGATAGTTTGCAGTTTGTTTTTAACCGCAAAAAAAAGCGTTATCAAAAGAAAAGGCGATTGTCAAAGAAGTGGAGACAACGCAAGCATGGACTATACTTGCTACATCATGATATGGAGGTCCACCGGACCTTCTGGTGCGCCGTGCCGGCGGCTGTTTTGATTTTGTTTCCCGGTGCTTCCTCGCCGCCTCGTCACCTCGCTTTCTGATTGGCTACACGCCACGGTCCACGGGCAGACGAGAGCCGTCTTAACACGCCACACACAGCAGGAATATCTGATCAGATTATTTTACGATAATCGAAGCGTCCTTAAGATTGTCGGAAGGGGTGAATCAGGGCTAAAATCGGCCTAATTATCCTGCCGTGTGAACCAGGCTTAACTCTCGGGGTTACGGCGAATGAGCTAATGTCCCAATAAGTCGGCGTGTTCCTTTAAGATTTCTGATAGTAAATTCTTGACTTGCAAATATTTGAAGTACAACATCATCCAAACCATCAATTAGGGTATACAGTATGATTTACATACAATTCAAATATTTTTTAGAGTAGACAGAGCAGAGAGCAGAAAGGACCTCCTTTCCCGAGGGCACAACTTGCAGTATTTCACTAACCTGCCCTGGCTTGCTTTGCTATGTGAGAGCTCCACTGTGCAGCATCAATGTGTATGTGTGTTATGGTTATGCTAGAGAACAAGTGTTAAGTGTGTGCGGCCAACCTCAATGAGGGTTAGGTGAGACTTCCTGCCTAAATGGCAAAACCTGCTACTAGCTTCTACCCCCAGTTCTCTCACTTTACACACATTATTGGTCGTGTGTGGTTCTGTGTGTGTGTGTGTGTGTGTGTGTGTGTGTGTGTGTGTGTGTGATGACAGAAACTGTGGTGTTGCCCTCTCAGATAAAATAGAGATACAATAAAAACAGTACGTTTGCTTTTGCTGACGCACAGAAAACTCTGTTAGCTTGGTTTGGGGCCAATGCAACAATGAACACTTGGTTCACTTGTTTGCATAAGTAATAAAAACACTCTCTCTCTCTCTCTCTCTCTCTCTCTCTCTCTTTGATCATTTTTCACAATGCTCTATTTGTCTTTCGTCTTCCTCTAACACTGCCACCTGAACGTTTCCCTCTTGACAGCCTGCAACTCTTCTTTTACGTACCATCAGTCCTCTCGTTTTTCTTTATAAATCTAATCCAACTCTTGTTCTTTAATTCAGGGGACATTTTCCAAAGCACCACATATGACACACCATTTCCTCTCTGGAATCAACCAGCAAATTTGACCGTTGTACTGTTAAATTTAACCATCAACCACACAAATACAGATGTTTATGCATATAAACTTACAAATCATCCCATGCTCTCCCAACACGCATGCATAATTGAGACAATATGTACACCAACACACACACCATCTTAAATAAATGTGTCCTGGGCTCGGCAGTGACCGTAGGTTAAGTGTTGTGTGGTGTGACACAGGGCTAATAAAACTGTTTACGGGCTCCTCGTCAACTGCTCCATGATTATGTCTCTACGCCTCGGGTCATGCTTAAGAGAAAATGGCATACAGATGGAGGGCCTATACACAGCCAAATGTTGCTCACAATGACATGGTAATGGAAGCTTCTTACTGAATCCACAGTGAGACTTTATGTTGTATTTTCCATCCATCTGGAAAAATTGACATTTGTCAAAACTAATATTACTAAGACAAACAATACATATGCACAGTATGTATGCATCTATATCTGTATTAGGATGATGTGTAACAGTGTGTGTGTCCGTTGATCTGTATGTAGTTCAGTGCAACCCAGAGATTGAATTGAATTACACGCCTTGTATTGGCGATCGACTGTAACTTTCCTCGCCTACTGCCTTTTTAAATCTTACCTGACAAGAGCGGTACAGATGTAAACACTGTTTAAACTTTTGAGAGTGGAAACCTATATATGAAAACATATCTGAAGTTTCTTCCGACAAAGGATAGTGCGAGTATGGATCGGCATTATGACTGCTGAGCTATTCACCATATGTGCAGTGCTTGTATAGACGAGCAACCAAAAAAGATTAGCAACAGACTAACAGGCAAATTCACAAAGAATGGATTACGGCAGATAGCACCATGAATTACGCGTCACTTGCAGCTGCTATCTTCCCCGTCTCAAGGTCTGATTCACAAAAGATATTGTGCTAATGATATTACAGCGCAAACATGCCAATAAAATTTTGCAGCTGAGTGTAATTTGCCTTTTTTGTGTCTGTTTGCAATTATCCATGTGGCTAGTATAAGTATAAATGTTGCCTTTGCGCCAAGAACAGAGACGGCAGAAGAAATGTTCAGACTGCGAGCTACAGGTCCTGACTGACGAGGTGCAGCGGCATTCCTCAAAACTTCAGGCAAGGAATTTAAACGTGACAGAAAAAAACTAATTTGTGATTTAATATCCCAGTCTGTCAGTGCCAGGAGATACAGCCCAGGAGCACTGAGGTGCTATTTGCTTGGCAGTGCAGTTTGAGGTAAATTTCAACCTTTGCAGCCTTTCGTGAATTTGCCCCTGAATGTGCTTTTGAACTTAAGTCTGGATCAGCATCTCACATCGGGACACATGAAGGATGATGTGCTCAGTTACTGACGTACTGAAGTGCGTTTGAACTGCAATGCAACTAGGTCAGAAAAAAGGTGTATGATCTTCAAAGTCAGTGACTACGAGTCTTTGAACTGAATGGAGAGATTCCAATCAGCAAATTGTGATTTCCACTTCTATTGTCAGGAGCAACTTGAGTCTACAAAAAACAAGAGGAAAACCATTTTGTCTTGATGATGTCAGACTCATTCAAACGCAAACCTATTAATCATTTCCTCCAAGCATTAAGCTGTTATAGTGGTTATTTCCCATGCTACACCTATGAATGCAGCATAATCGACAGAAATCGTTACATTACATTACATGTCATTTAGCTGACGCTTTTATCCAAAGCGACTTACAATTGGTATATATATCAGAGGTTGCACGCCTCTGGAGCAACTAGGGTTAAGTGTCTTGCTCAGGGACACATTGGTTGATGGATCGTGGTGGGAATCGAACCCAGGTCTCCCACACCAAAGGCATGTGTTCTAACCACTGCGCCATCACCACCCAAATCGTGTGCCAAAGGCTCCACCCAGCAACACCAGCACAGCAACCCAGAGAGCTCAGAGACTCTCATGGGCCGTCCGAAGTTGTTCCCACCCTGACAGAAAGCAGCGGTACCCGGCTTTCTCCAGCTCGCTCACAAGAAGCCTGTAAGGACATGACACTGTCCTTCATTGTGATGCAATATCAATATTACTATACAGAAAGTGGTATAATATGAAAAATGGTGAAAATGCGCTTCAGGTGTTTGGATCGGTCAGGAGCCACTTCACAGTACAGTCCTCAAAAAGTCCCAGCATTCTTTGTGGCTTGTTGTGTTTTATGAATCATGGATGTGTTGATGACATGAATGAGGAAATATTAGAGGACTTAAGGAGACGTGATGTTGAACTACGGCGGGATTGGACACTTGAGGGTCCGGGAGTGGCAATGCGCGATGTGCTCCTGGTGGAGCAGGTGGACGGAGATGGAGTGGGGGGGAGGAGGAAGGGGCACAACAGGAGCAGGTGGTGCGTTTGGAGGCCCACGCTCCACGGCTGCAGAAATCCTCTCCAGACTTGAGGAGATGCGCCCGAGAGGCCGCAGCAACATCGCCACCCGGTCAAGACGGGCATTTATTACTTTACCTCATCCCGGACAGCCCCCGCTCCAGCCCTGACGAGAACGTCTCCTCGGCTGTGAACCCGTGCGCCAGGCAAATTCGCCGTCATAATAGCAACCCGCCATGGATCAAGCGCGCCTGCTCTTAAAGGGAATGGGAGATGACGCTCTGATTGGTTTATTGCACGTTACGCCCAAACCACACCTAGCTACTTCAGACCAACCCATTTTAGATTTGCGTCGGGCGCAAGACTCATTTATCCCGCCGGTAAAATAGCAACAGCGCCCGAGCTCCGCCCACAAAGCTACTTGTGTTTCAGATCGTTAAAATAGGGCCCAAAGTGTGATTTTAATTATCACGAGCATCCACGTTCTAAAGAAAACTTAATATGGAGTTTGATAATTTCAAAGAATTATGTAAATAAAGACATCAAAGTCACTACTATCAAGTTGCTAGACAACATTTACGGTAAAATAAGCACATAATGATGGAAAGCCTGGTTGGCCCCTTTTAGTAGCGGTACAGCATATTTGGTTATGAGACTCACCGGTGCCGTTGGTGTCGACCATGAGACCCTGGTTGACATGGTTCTGGATGAGCAGAAGAGTCTGCTCGAAGATCTCCCCGGCACGCGCCTGCTCCACTGTGTAGGGGTCACGTGGATACCGGAAAAGAGCTAGCAACTCTCCTGGGGTACGAGGCTGACTGGAGGGATGAGGGATAGAGAGATGGCGTAAGGGAGTGGGGAGAGAACAAAAGCGTGATGAAGGAGAAGATACAATGGATATGATGTTATGTGTAGAGAGACATTTGATTAGTGCAGCTAGAGAGAGATGTTCAAAACATGCACAAACACCTCTGTCATTTCACTCATGAGTTGGATCTTTATCCATCATCACTGGATGTGTGTGCATGACTGTGTGTTGTGCCTGCTTTCACTCCCTATTGAAATCTACTGGACTACTTTACCATCACCTTAAAATACTTTTTTAAACACGCATTCATCTGGACTTCACTGGCAACATTAAGTCTCGTGCCAGATCCACAGGTGTTCAACCCAGACCAAGCACAACAAAAAACATAAAATGTCTCATTTGGCAAGCACATTTAGATTATGACATAATGTGTGTGTGTAAGCCAAGTTACTATTGGAACATGAACACTTTATTTGACGTGTTAATGGGTGTAAAACATTTTTGACACAAATCTGATGAGTTACGTAGCTTTTTATTGGAATTCCATTACAGCAGCAACACACTCCAAATATATTCTATAGTGAACATAGAAGATACATGTAGAATATAGAAGATATTAAATATACAATGATTTTAATTATTTATCATATTATCATTATCATATCCTTTGTACCCTCTGCTATCTCTCTGCTTAACTCTGTAAAAAACAGGTAACATCTGCACATAAGGTATACTGAATTTTTAATGTTAGTGGTACGAATTTATCTATTAGTCTGATCTTGAATTTTAAATTTCAATGATGTTGATGTTTTGTTGTAATGTATTGTATGTTAACTACTTTGCTACTGCAGCAAATCGAATTGCCCCTCGGGGACAAATAAAGGTCTTGAACTTGAATCATATTATAGTGCAACACATTTTTTTTTTTTTTTTATTAGCACACACTGTACTTTGCAAATCAGGACTGGAGTGTTTTACATAAATTCTTTCTCTGGTAAAATACATTTTTTTACACCATTTTTAACATTGTTGTGGCCGGGAGAGCTGTTGTCAAGACTCATCAATGCGTTGAAATGATCGTTTTCGTGCTGGCATCACAAATGCAATTTGTTTCTATAATGAACAGCTGCTGCCATCAACGTACAACACTCCAGGTCCAGCTGTCTGACTCGGACCACCAGGTCAGTGGTCTATTAGGCTAAAGTCTAAAGGCTCAGTTATACCAGCGCTTTCAACAGTGCGTGCGGAAATCGTGACGTCACGGGACTGCCGTGAGTATTTCTACTCGCGCGTGGTGGTCGCAGCGCTAGTTGCAGTCTTCTCCTGAACAGCGGTGGCGCTAAGGAGCAAAGGCTACCGATGTTTTTCTTTCTAAGGACTAGAAGAAGAAGAAAAAGATAAACAATGGCAGAACAGGCAGCAGCAGTGCCGTAAATGCTTCAATCTGATTGGATGAGCTACTTGATGGGATCGAGCCTTTCATTCACAAAAAAAGAACTCATCTTAACCCGGTAAGTTTACCAGAGAGACTTGCAGTCAGTCGGCGAGTCCTGGCATCACGTTTCCCAGGAGCTCGTTCAGGCTTCCTGTTTCCGGTTTGTCGGGCGCCGCTGAGAAAAATAGACTGGTGCGCGCCCTGTGCTCGCGTGCTGAAAATCGGACGCGCCGGCCGGAAATTACGTCATTTTGATGTCACAAATGCGCGCGCCACCTCCAACGCGTCAAGCATAAACCGGCCTTTAGTCTATCTAGTATTTTCCACCAGGCGCGTCTGCGTTGCGTTCCGGATGCGACCCCCACGAGCAATCGCGGCCATTCAAGTCAATGCTTGACAACGCTTCACGGCGCGTCCCAGAAACGTGCGTGAAGCGCTCTCCATTCTGTTATATATACACGCAGAAGGTCTATTTTCTAGCGAGCCGCGGGCCGTTCGAACAGCCGGGCAGGAAGTGAAACAGCGAGAGCATCCAGTCAATTTACCAAAAGACACCCCCCCAATATCGTGTATGTCTCCTGTAATGGCAAAATTACACTCAGAGATGTTTCATCCTATGACTCTTGTGTTTTTCCTCGTGATTCAGATGTATGCTCCTCATCTGCTGCTCTTAACAAAGATTAGTTATGGGACACAATGTCCTACTGTTTTAATCACCTCTAGCTAATGACGTAGTGGCCTCTCTGTGAACCAGATAGGCAGAATGTCTCTCTGTGTGTATCTATAGTTTACGATATAGCTTACTGATATAGTTTACTGTGTTGACGTGTGACCAGGGACGATAGAGGAAGTCACACTGGCACCAGAAAGTCCCATCTTCAATATTTCAAAGATTGAATTATGTGCTTAAAGTTCAAACTTTATGTGTGACGATGCACAAAGCCATGTATAGATGAGATCACATGCCGGTGTCGCTCCCTCTCTCTTATCTGTGTATTTAAGCCTGTGATTCTCATGTTTACGTTGAAGACTCCTTCACACTTTGCTGAGTGCGTTCTGTGAACTAGTCCTCCCATAAATTACAAAAACCTACATTGGTTTCAGTCTACGACTATTTCTTTGTATTTGTTTCATTCTCAATCAAATACTCTACACCTGCTGCACCCTGAATGTTTAATTCCACAACACTCAGGAGTGCTTAGAGTGGAAGGTAGATACTAGCTTAATAAACACGCGATTGTTCTGTCATGTACTTGTAGAGACCATAAAAACTCCGCTTCTGAGACGTTCCTGGTGTGGTATGGCGCGTTATTTGGAGCAGTATAGGCTAGTTGGAGCCGGTTACCTCCAGGATCTGGTCTAAGCTAGGCTAGTTGGAGCCGGTTACCTCCAGGATCTGTGCTAAGCTAGGCTAGATGGAGCCGGTTACCTCCAGGATCTGTGCTAAGCTAGGCTAGATGGAGCCGGTTACCTCCAGGATCTGTGCTAAGCTAGGCTAGATGGAGCCGGTTACCTCCAGGATCTGTGCTAAGCTAGGCTAGATGGAGCCGGTTACCTCCAGGATCTGTGCTAAGCTAGGCTAGATGGAGCCGGTTACCTCCAGGATCTGTGCTAAGCTAGGCTAGATGGAGCCGGTTACCTCCAGGATCTGTGCTAAGCTAGGCTAGATGGAGCCGGTTACCTCCAGGATCTGTGCTAAGCTAGGCTAGATGGAGCCGGTTACCTCCAGGATCTGTGCTAAGCTAGGCTAGATGGAGCCGGTTACCTCCAGGATCTGTGCTAAGCTAGGCTAGATGGAGCCGGTTACCTCCAGGATCTGTGCTAAGCTAGGCTAGATGGAGCCGGTTACCTCCAGGATCTGTGCTAAGCTAGGGTAGATGGAGCCGGTTACCTCCAGGATCTGTGCTAAGCTAGGCTAGATGGAGCCGGTTACCTCCAGGATCTGTGCTAAGCTAGGCTAGATGGAGCCAGTTACCTCCAGGATCTGTGCTAAGCTAGGCTAGATGGAGCCGGTTACCTCCAGGATGTGTGCTATGCTAGGCTAGATGGAGCCGGTTACCTCCAGGATCTGTGCTAAGCTAGGCTAGATGGAGCCGGTTACCTCCAGGATCTGTGCTAAGCTAGGCTAGATGGAGCCGGTTACCTCCAGGATCTGTGCTAAGCTAGGCTAGATGGAGCCGGTTACCTCCAGGATCTGTGCTAAGCTAGGCTAGATGGAGCCGGTTACCTCCAGGATCTGTGCTAAGCTAGGTTAGATGGAGCCGGTTACCTCCAGGATCTGTGCTAAGCTAGGCTAGATGGAGCCGGTTACCTCCAGGATCTGTGCTAAGCTAGGCTAGATGGAGCCGGTTACCTCCAGGATCTGTGCTAAGCTAGGCTAGATGGAGCCGGTTACCTCCAGGATCTGTGCTAAGCTAGGCTAGATGGAGCCGGTTACCTCCAGGATCTGGTCTAAGCTAGGCTAGATGGAGCCGGTTACCTCCAGGATCTGTGCTAAGCTAGGCTAGATGGAGCCGGTTACCTCCAGGATCTGTGCTAAGCTAGGCTAGATGGAGCCGGTTACCTCCAGGACCTGCGGAGGACGGAACAAAACCGCGGCGCAGCCGGAACACAGCACAGACGCGGCTGGTGGAAAATCCGGGTGAGCAGCAACACAGCTTGTGCTTTGTGATCCGAGTAACAAGTGCTACTAGCTTTTCTCCTGATACGCTCTCAGTCTCCAGTGTCATTCTGGTTTCTCGTTATTTCCAAACCATGTTTTAAGACCCCGGTGCCAAGGGGGAGGCTGTGATAGTCGTTAAAGAGAGCTGGAAATCCCCTCATCTCAATCCAGGTTACCACTGTGTGTTCATGTATGCATTTCTCTTCTTCATGTGTTTCTATGAGTTTGTGCACTGTATTTGTGCATGCATGTGTGGGCAGAGTGCATGTGTGTGCATGCCAAAAAAAACACAGCTGCTAACCACATCATTCAACAGGATGGAAACACTTATAAGTTATATTGAACCCACCTACATCTCTAACAGTGACAGAGTGCAACAAAAACTCCGCCGGATAAACAAAGACCAAAATCCTTTTTCTTTACCAGAAATGATTACGTCGATGCAGGGATGAAAAAAACATTGATAAAGATATAATGAAAAGCTGTTAAGTAGCAATCACAATATATTGACTGCAGCTGTCAGTACTGCGTGCACCCTGAGACACCATTTCTGTTTGGACCGCTCTGATCTGCAACTTTAAAAATGGCGTACGTGCACTGAAACGGGAAGGAGCAGCCGTGTTAGCAGCCCTTCTGAATGGCCACACTCTTTCCCTGAAGGCTCTGACTCAGACTCGGAACATGCAAGTCATGTGCCAAGATGATGTGAGACAAGCCATTTGTATTCTGACTTTGGCCCCACGAGCTTGTAGCTCTGGACTGAGTCTGTTCAAATGTAAAAGAACTAATGGCATTAAGTTGTTGCGGATTAGGCTCTCATTTGCTTCATTACAATCTATATTAAATATGCATTTCATTTTAAGACATTTACACTTCTAAAGTGCAATATAGCAAAGTGTATTAATGTATATGACCGCTCATTTTAATTTAAAAAGTATATTATTTGGAACCGCATGAAGTTGTAGACTTAACGGCTATTAAAAGTAAGCCTAATAAAACACACAACCTTTTCTCCATAGCAGATGTAGAGTAAGAGAGAACATATATTACAAATCAGAACCACATGATAGTGGGAATGGTAGCCTCTCCATATATGTGGTCAAACCCCCAAATTATGTTCACAGGTTTTACAAGTCTTTACGATATTTTACGAATACGGGGGAATGAGAGCGTGAAATGTGATTATTAAGCACAATCTTAATTTGCACTGCAATTTTATTATAAGATTACATATGTTGGCCATATAAGTGAAGCCTTTATTTTACACTATTCCTTACCGTGAACACATAGTGTTGATGTTTGGTTTTATGTGTCGACTGGACAAGTCAGAGAACCATATAATTGAAGCCCTAGTCAGTCCTCTGAAAAGCTGCTACAGATACACATCGAGGCTCAGACGACACTGGTGGAATAGCTTGTATATTTTATAGGCTTTTATGATTTGTCTATTTTTGTCCACTTTTATTCTATGTATTTTTGTATTTCCTTTTTATGCTGTATGTTGTGCCATATGGACCTGTGTCTGAAATAAAGTTTATTATTATAGTGAACAGCATAGCTTACTGATCCAATCACAATAAGAGTCACCGTGTGTGTTTATCGTGTGAGTGAGTTTGCTCTTACCCATCAAAGAGACGTCTCCTTGTTGACTCGATAGCACTGTCCACATTACGGATGGCGAGCTCGATGGACGTGCTCACAAAGGTGTCCCCCTCTCTGCTGATTGGAGGAACTGTTGTCGCACAGAGACAGACACACAGGCTGATTAGAACCAAGTTGAACTTGAAGTTAAATGATCTAATCAAAAAATGTTTGGACATGCAACTTTGTTGGGGCATATGCAAGGTTTGCTCAACATAACTAACAAAAAAGTGGAAAATGTTTTTTCTACTTTCTCACTTAGCGTTTTGATCATTTAAATGTTAACAAAAAATATATATTTTTTAACAGTCTTATAAAGTATAAGACCTACGTACACGACTCTAACATTGTGACATAACCTGGAGATAGTGAAGGGTATATTTAATTTGCTTTATGTGATTTAGTTTGGAGATGTTTTGTACATTTTTGTTTCTGATTAGGCAAAGCTAGGTGCATGATGGCTGATAAAGTAAAATATAAATATAAATATTTGCAGATTAACTACTGATAAATGGCCAGTCCCTCCAGAAAAACGTGATTATGCGATCGCAGAATTCAATGCATAATCAGCCAAAGTCTGCATATTTATGCGGGGGGGGGGGCGCATTTTTTAAAATACGCCGCACTTTCGCCGCATAAATTGCCGATTTCCACGCAAAATATGCGGGGCTTGCATGATTTCATAATTTTCGTTGCAAAAAAGTCACATATATCTCAGCAGAAAGTTGAAATATTTTGCGTTTACTTCACAGAAGAGCAGCCATTTCTCCCTGTTGTCATGGGAACGTTATGAAGAGAGAATACGGTGTTGGGGGAAACCGCAGTTTTTGCAAGTTCCCGCAATTTCATCGCATAAAATGACATAAACATCCCGTATTTTTTAAGAAAACGTGCCGCATAATCAAGGATTTTTGCCAGCAACAATCACAAAAAAACTCCGGACTGATTTATGCTATTTACACATTCTATGACTGAACATACATGAGGTTAACAGGGGCCAAAACACATTTATTGGATAAAAACAAAGGTTGGAAAATAGAGCTCAGGTGCTGCACTTCAGCTTCCCTCCTCAAGCTGGAGTCAACACATTTCTGGCACAATTCTTCATCTTAGTGTGCCACTGAACACAGTGAGACTGTGACGTGAGGACATTGGTACAGTTTATGGTTCACAAGCAGAGTGCTGTGGTCCGTCCTGAGAAATCTCAGCAGGAAACACACACACACACACACACACACACACACACACACACACACACACACACACACACACACACACACACACACACACACACACACACACACACACACACACACACACACACACACACACACACAGGGAAGAGCTGACTTGTCTCACAGCTTCTTTTCCAACTTTCCTGCTTCACTTTCTCTTCTTTGTGACTGGTAAATATTTAAATCAGAGACTTAAAATGATCAAAAAACGAGCCTAAAATTCTGGAAACGTATTAAAACAGCCCTCTGCTGCTAGGAGTCAAACCAACAAAGACGTACCCACTGCCTACTTGTCCTGAGGCTCGGCGAACCGTCATTACACCACGACCACCTTAGCTTCAGGACACGTACACTCAAATAACTAAACACAACCAAATGATGATGAATTAAAAAGAAAAATACATAGATTATTGGAACTAACAAGTAGAACTAACAAACGCACATAACAAAATGGAAACCTGTCTATCCATAAACAGAGAGTACACTTTGGCAAACTACTTGTCTGACAGAAAACTGAACAGAACACTGACTAAGTACAGACTGCGTGAACCCAACCTGGCACACACAGACAGACCTGGCTGCCCAGACAGGAGAGCTTGTGTTCTTACTGCAACCAGAGAATGCAGCCAATATGAAAGTCTTAGAGACCAATAATGTACAAACAATATTACAAATATTCCCAAAGTTCCTCTATCTAAGCGACTTAGAGAGCCTTCCGGTCCTACTGGGAGAGGGAGGACTGCTGTAGAGTGGCAGCAAGACATGCAGCAGCCTGCCATGAGGCATGTTTGTATTAATATGCTTTGCATACAGTCTTGCCAATTAAAATAGCTAAAATTGAAATCAAGGATAACGGCTTCGACCGACATTGATTCCCCACATTAGTGCTGCATGAAGACAGGGAGTGCCACTTGTATTTTGTACATTGAGTGTGAGGTCCAGTGCTGTATTTTTATTCTGCATGCAAGGTTTATGGTAATGGTATATGATTTACAACAAGAATAATAATTATACGTCACAACTTACCTCACAATTTAAGCTATAAAATGATCAGATCATTTTCTTTTCATTTGACAGCAGATTTACATATTACAAGCATTGATAAGCAACATGTTTACCCCTTCCTCCCTGATGTGGTGTACTAACTGACCCTGTCCCTCAACCAGAAAGTGAAAAAATGACATCAGTAAGTGTTATGAGCTGCTGGCATCACTTGTGTTTTACCTGTGACAGTAAGCACCATGCTGGCAACCTGGTAGCCGATGGGATTGCGAGCGACACACTCGTAGCGTCCAGCATCAGCCGTGCCCACGTCTTTGACTTCTAAGTAACCATTAGGGCTGATGTGGAACTTGCCACTCTCTGTCACCTGCACACCATCCTGGGAGAGAGAGGGTGGGGAGGTGGGACAAAGGGAAGAGGTCATGTTGAGGCGAGACAGTGATTAATGGCGTTTTTCCATCACACGGTACCTGCTCGACTCGCCTCGACTCTACTCGCCTTTTTTGGTTTTCTATTAACGAAAAAAAGTACCTGGTACCTGCTAACAGGTACTTTTTTTTTAGTACCACCTCCGTCGAGGTTCCAAGTGAGCTGAGGCAATACCAAAAGGTGACATGAAAGCGACAGACGGGGGCGTCCTGAACAAACTCGCCATTTTTAAATAGTTTAGCCAGCTGTGTTTTTTTTTTTTTTGCTGCCTGTCTTCTGGCAACAACAACACACCTTCGATGTTCTGTGTGTGTGTGTGTGTGTGTCTCGTTAGGTCACGCCAGTTTCCTGCGATGCCGCTATGACGACCAGCCACGCTCGCCTCACGCATGAGGCGGTACTAAATCTGCAATGGAAAAAGAAGCACGGGCAAACACGGCCGAGTAGAGCTGGTACTAACCAGTCCCTCCAGAAAAACGCGGAGTTTTTTTGTGATTGTTGCGGGCAAAAATCCTTTATTATGCGGCACGTTTTCTTAAAAAATGCGATGGAATATGCGGGATATTTATGCCATTTAATGCGATGAAAATGCGGGAACTTGCAAAAATTGCGGGAACTTGCAAAAACTGCGGTTTGATGAAAAAGAGAAAAGAAGTGATTCCCCCAACACCGTGTTCTCAGTAGGTGAAATTACATCACTTCATAACGTTCCCATGGCAACAGGGGAAAATGGCTGCTCTTGTGTGAAGTAAACGCAACATTTTTCAACTTCCTGCTGAGATATATGTGACTTTTTTGCAACGAAAATGCGGGGATTATGAAATCATGCAAGCCCCGCATATTTTGCGCGGAAATCGGCAATTTATGCGGCGAAAGTGCGGCGTATTTGAAAAAATGCGGCCCCCCCCCCCCGCATAAATATGCGGATTTTGGCTGATTATGCATTGAATTCTGCGATCGCATAATCGCGTTTTTCTGGAGGGACTGACTAGCAGTGGAAAACGCCATTAAGTTTACATAGATGTGTTTTAGACGGAAACTTCAACTTGAATAACTTAAACATATTCATATAGTTACTTCATTGTCATTATTTGCATTAATTAATATAATGACAAATAAAGTAACCACACACACATTTCCTGGCCCCAGTCCCTTCTGTCTCTATTGTTCTCCTTCAGCCATGTAAGCACCAGTCTAACCACATGCCCTCCGTGGTGAGGAGGTGACGGGCACCTTCCTCAGCCAGCAGGAGGCTTGTCATCTAACCTTGTTCCAGGTGAGGACAGGTTGTGGCTGGCCCTGAGCGCTGCAGGGAATCTGGACGTCCTGGCCAGACTCCGCCGTCAGGTCCCTTGGAGCATTTGTGAAAACAGGCGTTACTGAATGAGTTAAAACATACACACACACACACACACACACACACATACGCATGTGTTAATGATAATCCACCACTGTTCAAAGTATTGTACATGTAAACTGCATTTTATAAATCAATCACAGCAGACATGAAACCTTGAGACTTCTCTTTGTCTCGTACATTACTCACAGAACATACTCACGCACACACACTCACAGTGTTTGGGTTACACTGCAGTTGCTATTTGTCTTTCCATTATTAAATATGCAAAACATGAACCATCTTAAAGTCTGTGTGGAGTTCAAAGGGAGATGAAGGCATGCTGCATTTTGAAAAGGAAAGAATGCATTGCTTCCTGTGGTAGCAAATAGTGCAGAGCAATTGCTCATAGTGGAACAAATGTATGCCATATCTCTCTCTCTCTCTCTCTCTCTCTCTCTCTCTCTCTCTCTCTCTCTCTCTCTCTCTCTCTCTCTCTCTCTCTCTCTCTCTCTCTCTCTCTCTCTCTCTCTCTCTCTCTCTCTCTCTCTCTCTCTCTCTCTCTATATATATATATATATATATATATATATATATATATATATATATATATATATATATATATATATATATATATATATATATATATATAGATAGATATACTGGTTTTATTTTCTTTTATCCTTCCAACCGGTTGTGTAAGCAGTGTCAACTACTTTTTTGTTTTTAAATGATGAACCTTACCACACAGACATGATACATACACACATACATATGCACTCTGTCTATTTTTTTTAAATTGCATGAAGTGAAGAGATGTTTTCCATTTGTGTACAGAGGTTGAGTAGGTCAGCAGTCACTTATCTCCCCCCTCCCCCTCCCCCTCCACCACCAACACACGCACACACATTGTTGAGCATTGTTATACAGAGTGAGTCACTGTGTTGTACTGTCTAAGGTCTAAGATTCATGATAAAACCCTTCCGCAGCTGAGATGGTGTTTGGGAGAGGGTGGGTGTTTGCCCCCCCACACACCACGTTCAAATTCCTTCATGGTTCCCAGCAGCAGCCAGCAGTAAGCCACCTGGCCATGGGAAAATCCCATGAGTTTTAGAAACACAACAAAGTGGGATGGGAGGCAGTTTAATTAACTGTCATTAGATCAAGGTTTAACTTTCTAAAACACAGGGTACACTGCAGTGTACGGTGCACAGTATCAAAGCTGCAGGCAATGTGTTGCCAGGGATGTTAACAAAACTAAAACATGAAAAAAATAAATGTTTTGCCATCTTCACCTTCGTTGGAAAGTTGAAAAGGCAGGCAGATAATGGGGGAGAGCGAGAGAGAGAGAGAGAGAGAGAGAGAGGGGGGGTTGTGGGAGGCGACAAAGGCTGCACATCCACAGAAGAAAAATCACAACCCTTAAATCCCTGCTTTCACTTTCTTCTAATGCTTTGTCTATTCCTCTGCACAGCGCTCTTCGAATAAGGCAGCCATCATACACTGCCAGCAAGGCTGTGGGCTTGTACAGAGATTTAACAGTGTGGGGGCCATTACGCAACGTGTACTTTGTGCCATGTTAACAGTCATTACTACATGGAAAAACATGGTGTCATCACAGGATTACAGACTGCCATGCTTTCCTGTGCTATGCCAAGCCTGTAATTTACACACACACACACACACACACACACACACACACACACACACACACACACACACACACACACACACACGAAAGAAGCAGTGAGACACACCAACTTATGTATGCCTTCTTCTGAACAAAAAACACATGCAAACACATTTGCACATGCAGAATGAATTACAGTATAGTATAATACACAGTCCCTCCAGAAAAACGCAGAGTTTTTTTGTGATTGTTGCAGGTAAAAATCCTTGATTATGCGGCAAGTTTTCTTAAAAAATGCGATGGAATATGCGAGATATTTATGCCATTTTATGCGATGAAAATGCGGGAACTTGCAAAAATTGCGGGAACTTGCGGGAACTTGCAAAAACTGCGGTTTGATGTGAAGTAAACGCAACATTTTTCATCTTCCTGCTGAGATATATGTGACTTTTTTGCAACGAAAATGCGGTGATTATGAAATCATGCAAGCCCCGCATATTTTGCGTGGAAATCGGCAATTTATGCGGCGAAAGTGCGCCGTATTTGAATAAATGTGGCCCCCGCATTAATATGCGGACTCTGGCTGATTATAGATTGAATTCTGCGATTGCATAATCACGTTTTTCTGGAGGGACTGAATACAGTGTAGTATATTTACATAGCACGTATTTGCACATAAAGATGAAAAACTTGCCCAAATGAATGAAGCACACACACATTACACACACACACACACACACCGCTATACATCTTTCAGTGTATACATGCAATGCAATAACTTTTTAGAAGATGTGCGTGTGAAAATGACAAATGAGCTATGAATGGAGAGCACTGCACCACTCCAACCCTCTTCACATTTTACCACCTATCACTCCCCTCCTCCTCCTACTCAAACATGCGGTGTTTGAAAAGGGCCTTTCAGCAGCCACACTGACAGCCTGTGTGTGACAGGAATGTCTCAGCCACACTTTTCAGTTATCTGTCTTATAAAACTGATTAACGACGTTAACCGCTGCAGTGGCTCTTTACCAGCAGATGAATGGCTCAGTCTTCCTTCTAACTTAATGTACCTGAGACCTGACGCACCTTGTGCTCATTAGTTTTTATAGGCGGTGGACCGTATAAACGGTACAGAAAGTTCACTGGTATGAATTTGCCCTACAGTATGAAATTTGACTATACTGTGCTGACGCGTAGAGCTCAGGTCAGCGTTACTGTGTTTACCTTCATTGACTGCTACAGTATAACCAATCAGACCTCTGCGTCACACTGGTCGGTTATAACTCGATTCAGACAGACATTTCTCCGATGGAGAAGGAGATGGATGGATATCGCTGCATTGGTTCAGTGTTTAAACTGTATAAATTAGTCTATCGGCGAGTAGATCTCTGCTTATTGCATAACTTAATCTTGACACTATGGTGAATTTCTGCCTGCATGCACGTTTTTTCAACTTAATATTGTAAAAACAGAGCAGGTAATATTGGCAGCAAGAGCAACGAGTTAGTGGACTGCCGAGTCATCATTGCACTTTTCTCTGTGCTCTGCACTGTGTGTGTGTGTGTGTGTGTGTGTGTGTGTGTGTGTAAGTGTGT
This sequence comes from Gymnocephalus cernua, assembly GCA_023631565.1. NCBI lineage: Eukaryota > Metazoa > Chordata > Actinopteri > Perciformes > Percidae > Gymnocephalus > Gymnocephalus cernua. Next base: position 2,166,048 of record CM042444.1, on the reverse strand, counting down.
GTGTGTGTGTGTGTCTGGAGAGGAGATAAACGCGAGTAAATGACAGCGTAACACAGTAAAGACTGACACGGAGCTGAAATGTAAACAATGCGCTTCAACACGTGCATTTCAGTTTCATTAAAAGGTTTTAATTTTTAAGGATTATATTATTCTACAGAATGAAAGAAAAAAAACAAAAACACACAAAAAAAAAAATGTATATCCAAATCCCAAAATTTAAAAAATGAATACTTACCAGAAGAACAAATATCCAAATAGTCTAATATTCGGGTCCAGCCTGAATCTGTACTACGTGAAATATGTCCTAGTAATACAGTCAAATAGCTGCCATATCAGTGTTTTACCCCTTTAGAAGCATTTATATTGAAAATTATAGGAAAAACAAACATACCTTGATAGATACGTTTACTATCTGTGCTTCAAATTACACCGTGATATACATTTACGACCACACCGCCAAGCCCTATCCCATCATCTCCATTCATTTTGCAGCTTCACCCTTCACTCTCACCTCTTTGCTGGATGCTGAGCTGCACAGCGGTGCGCACGGTCCCCACAGGGCTGACCGCCTGGCATTCATACTGGCCCTCATCATGGGCTGCCACCCGGGTGATGCGGAGAGTACCGGAAGCCAGGACCACATGGCGGCGGTCTAGGGGTAATGGACTGCCCCCACGTGTCCAGGCAATGACCGGCTGGGGGTAACCACTGGCCTCACAGGGGAAATCCACCGTGTGACCCTCCAGGGTTGATTGGTCCTGTGGAGTGACTGTGAACTGGGGGATTGCTGGGGGCAGAAGGGGAAAAAAAGCAGTTTAAACTTTGTATGAAAATGAAATCTAGCTTTATAGGAGCCTTTACTTGCCATGGCAGACACATTACGGAGCTATTACTGTAGACCAGGGATGGAAATTAGCACCCGCCACCAGCCAAATGCGGGTGATTTTGTGTTGTGGCGGGTAAACTCGCTTCACCTACCGGCCACCGTGGCGGGTAAATAAAACATCCATAGACCTATAAAAGGTTACATCGCAGGCGTTAAGAGGTCCGCTGAGAAAACATCTCAGGAGGAGCCAGTGGACAAAGAGGCGAAAGTCAAAAAACGTTTTTTTTTTAAAGAACGATGGAGAAAAGCAGACAATGGGGGGTTCCGCGATTGGTTAGTTTACGACGAGACAGACCTGATAATGTACTGCTCTGTATGTCGTCAACATGCTTCAGAAGATGCCGAAACTAATAGTTTCATTGTTGGGACTAAAAACCTAAAACTGGAAGCCATAAAAGACCACGAATCGTCCAAATGCCACATCCAGGTAAAAGAGAGATCACAGGGAAAAGCAGCCCCGGAGAATACGGCTGCCATGAAGCCACTTACCAGCCTGGAGACGGCCCAGTTGGATAAGATGAAAATACTGTTTAGGAGAAATTGTACTGGGAGTTGGGAGGATGGGTGGAGCAATGTTAGTTTTTTGTTTAATCTGCCCTACTCATTTAATGAAATGTATATCAGTTCGTGGTTTGTGTATGTATAAGAGAGAAAGAGAAAGAGAAAGTGTCAGTGTTTCATTGAGACTTGAGATTAAATAAACTGCTGAAGTATTGTACATCTTGTAGTATTAATTTTCACATGCAGTTAAAAACAAGAAAGTGGCTGGTAAAAACATTGAGTGGCTGGTAGATTTTGAAATCCACCAGCCACAGTGGCCGGTGGACAAAAAACTTAATTTCCATCCCTGCTGTAGACCTCGGATTCCCAACAATTACAGCTGAAGATACAGAACGTCCAGTTAGAGAAAACCTAACTGGCACTGTGAGCAATATAAAGATTAATTTTGTCGATATCAAATCTCAAAATGATTGAGACACATTCAGACACGTTGTTAGTCATTTGGGAACTGACATCTTCAAGCTCTGAAACAAATGCCCTTAAGAGTATCAAGAATAAGTGTATTTAATTTGTGTGGCATGGAGACTCTTCCTCCAGTGAGGTGAGACAGTGCCGCCTGAGCAGTTAAGTCTTGTTTTTATTAAATTAACTTCGTATTGGATGAGCTCATGTGAGATTACAGGTCCTGATGTCTCAGAAGAATCAGGATAAAAGCAGTAAAATCATTTGTTGCCTAACTGTGTATCAGATTCTGATCTGTGAAATCCATTGTTTTATGAATAAATCAATTTAGATTTCAAATGGCTTCTAACGAGTCCACAGTTAAGCGTCAATTATACTGGCCGCAGCCAAGCTGGCGCATCCAAATGTGACGTCACGGGACTGCCGTGAGTATTTATACCAGCGCGTGGTGGTCGCGGCACTAGTTGCAGTCTTCTCCTGAACAGAGGTGGCGCTAAGGAGCAAAAGCTACCGATGTTTTTCTTTCTAAGGACTAGAAGAAGAAGAAAAAGATAACCAACGGCAGAACTGGCAGCAGCGTTGACGTGAATGCTTCGATCTGATTGGATGAGCTACTTGATGGGATCAAGCCTTTTATTCACCATAAAAGAACTCATCTTAACGCAGTAAGTTTACCAGAGAGACTTGCAGTCACTCTGAGAGTCCTGGCATCACGTTTCCCAGGAGCTCGTTCAGGCTTTCTGTTTCTGGTTTGTCATAAATCGGACGCGCCCGCAGGAAATTACGTCATTTTGATGCCACGAATGCGCGCGCCACCTCCAACGCGTCAAGCATAAATGAGCCATTACAGTGTGCTTACAGTAAAGACACCATGCTGAAAACACGAGATGCATGATCAGATATGCAGGAAGCTATTACAAGCAATGAAAAGATTCACATTTTTAACAGCAGTGCTTTCAAGGAATGCTAACACAAAAGTAATTCAGATGAAATCTGTCTTATTTATTAATAAATCCAATGCCTAAGTCGGTTTACCTATCAGAGAGAAAGGAATTCTGATTCCTACCTTGTACAATGATATACGCTGTAGCGTGTATGGTATCAACATTATTGGAGGCGAAACAGGTATACTGTCCCCCATCAGCCTGGTCCACGTTCTGGATATAAAGCCCTCCGGAGGGGGTGATGTTGATGCGAGCGTCGCTGGGCAGGGGTGTCCGATCGCCCTTTGTCCAAGAGATCCGGGGCTGCGGTTGGCCTGTGGCGCTGCACTCCAGGGTCACACTCTCTCCCACCAGCACCTCGGTGTTCTGGGGCTGGATCACAAAACTTGGCCGTGCTAGAGGAGCAGGGGAGGGGGGGGAGAATGTGAGAATGGGGTTAGATTAATTAGGTCAGAGGTGATAACATTTCTCATCTGGGTCTCTGGTTTGAGTTAATTGAGGCTACATCCACACTAATCTGTCTGTGATTAAAAACAACGATCTTGTGGAAACACTGCTGACCACGTTTAAGTTTGAAAACGCCAGGGTTGCATTGTAGTCTGGACACGCAGAAACAGAGACCTTTGGAAACAACAACACACGCCAGGCAGTCTTATCGGTTAGGTAGGTATACATACCTTTTCAGTAACAGTTCCACCTCGTCATTGGTCCAAGCAAATAAATCCCTGGTCTTACCTTTCGCCATTTACCGTAAAACTTCAAATAATAGCCGAGTCCCAAATAGACGCCCGTCTCTTCTAACCGCCTGGTGTGACAACAGATTTGGGTAAATAAAGGCCGGTCTCAAATAGAGGCCTGGTCTGTTTTTTGGGTTGTATTTGATCTTTTAAAACCCGTCAGATCGTTTGATCTGTTTTGATTTGATTTCACGTGACAGACGCAACCGTTCATAAACGACTCATCACTATGGCAACATAACAAACAGGTTAACGAACTTTCTTTTAGTCTTCAGTTTTTCTTAATTCTCTCAATACCACCACGGAGACAAAAAGAAAAAAGTATGATTTGACATTTAAGCTGACAGTTGTCAAATTTGCAGACACAAAATTCGGGAGAAGCGGCGGCGAGACGTTTCTCGATCGATCCCGAGAGAGAGCGCGAGAACGGCGTAAACGTAAAGCAGAACTGCGACGTCTGTCCGAGGAAGACGACCAAAGGGCCGGACTGCGAGGCGGAGGGAGGAAGAAGGTCAGTGAAGAGCTGGAGGTGCAGCGTGTGTGATGGATCCACAGCATGCGGGCAAAGCATCGTCAATTAAAGGCCCGTCTCTTATAGACGCCTGTCTCAAATACACGCCGGGGCATTTCGGCGATTTGGGTAAATAGAAGCCCGGGCTATTATTTGAAGTTTTACGGTATGTTCTTTCTCCAAAGTATTTTCTGTATTTTCAACTTATACAGCCATGATTTTCAACTGCAGAGCGACATTTGACAATCTGCTTCCTGTTTACACCTGAACGCGCACGGCCAGTGTATGAATGGTCATGTGATATGCGTTGTCAGACTCGTTAATATCGACAGAGATTAGTTCTGATACGGAGCCTAAACGTTGTGTGGACGGAGATCATTTTTTTTTAAATGGAAAGGTAGTAGTGTGGATGTAGCCTCAGGTTATTAGGAAACTAGTGATGACCTAAATAAAAGTTGGCATAAATGTGCACCTGAAACGGCATTACATGCACAAAGATGATTTTTGTATATTTCTGGCAATAACACCACTCTGACTACTGTTAAAGAGCTCATATTATGCTAATTTTCAGGTCCATAATTGTATTTAGAGGTTGTACCAGAATAGGTTTATGTGGTTTAATTTTTTTTAGAAAACACCATATATTTGCTGTACTGCACATTGCTGCAGCTCCTCTTTTCACCCTGTGTGTTGAGCTCTCTGTTTTAGCTACAGAGTGAGACATCTCACTTCCGTGAGCACTTTAAAACAGCTTCTTACGTGTATCACAAAATAAGGTGGAGTCCTGTCCGTATTTGGCCAGTGATTACAGTGGAGTCAGAGGAAATGTGTGCTAGCGAGAGGCCTGGTGTTTACAATCACACAGAGACAGGAAATGCACAACATCTGCTCTCAGAAACCTTTCCTTAACAAGGGTTCATCACAGGGCCATCCGTCACCTCTGCAATGACCCTCAGGTCATCTTAAAAAAGGTGTGCAAATCTCCCACAGCGACAGCTATTGGCACTATGAATGATTGATGTGTGAGTACTATTTAAGTGTGTATGTACTGTATGTCAGTCCCTCCAGAAAAACGCGATTATGCGATTGCAGAATTCAACGCATAATCAGCCAAAGTCTGCATATTTATGCGGGGGCCGCATTTTTTCAAATACGCCGCACTTTCGCCGCATAAATTGCCGATTTCCGCGCAAAATATGCGGGGCTTGCATGATTTCATAATCCCCGCATTTTCGTTGCAAAAAAGTCTCAGCAGAAAGATGAAAAATGTTGCGTTTACTTCACACAAGAGCAGCCATTTTCCCCTGTTGCCATGGGAACGTTATGAAGTGATGTAATTTCTCCTAGTGAGAACACGGTGTTGGGGGGGGGAATCACTTTTTTTTCTCTTTTTCATCAAACCGCAGTTTTTGCAAGTTCCCGCAATTTCATCGCATAAAATTTGCATAAATATCCCGCATATTCCATCGCATTTTTTAAGAAAACGTGCCGCATAATCAAGGATTTTTGCCCGCAACAATCACAAAAAAACTCCGCGTTTTTTTCTGGAGGGACTGATATGTCAGGCAGTCAGAAGCTAGAGAAAGAGCAACAGAGATAGAGGAAATAATGTACTTGTACTTGTACGTGTGTGTGTGTGTGTGTGTGTGTGTATAAGTATGACGGAGAAAAGACATGAAAGGCAGCGGCCTTTGCTCACACCTCACTGAGACATCCCAGTTATTTGACCTGCTGAACTCTGAGGGTAACCGAGGTGCTACTCACAGTGCAGACACCTTGCTCATATCATGTTTCTACGCATATATACGTGATCTCATGCACATGGTAAACCACTAGTTGTACCGTATCACGCACGATGACATCAAGGTAAACCAGGAGAACTCATTCAGGAAGCCTCATCACGTTCTTCAAACTGTAAATGTCACCAGTCTTTTCCAATCCCAACAAAACATATAAATACTTGAAGGTAACAAGTGCAGATTAAAATAGGATTGGACAAATTATGTCTGAGTGGAGGTAAGAGTGGAGATGGTGAAAGAATTGTTTTTTCTAGAGGGTCACCTTTCGCCATAGAGTGCCCCAACTCTGGATTTTCCAGGTCAATCTGCGATGTAGGTAAATTAGCCTGGACATCGATATGACTGAGCTTTCTGCATGAAATATTGCACACTGCATCTTTAGTAGTTAACAGGTTTCCTGTGACGAGCAGAGGTTGAGATTAAAAGCAGCCACTTACAGGGGGCTCCAAAATATCGCAGCGTGACCTGTGAAGTCTTGACCTCCCCGGCCACGTTCTTGGCCATGCATTGGTAGACTCCCTGGTCTGTCTCCCTGGTGTCCTGAATCATTAGCGTCCCGTCTTCCAGCAGGTTCAGACGACTGTCATCACGCATGTTGAGAGCATTGCTGTCAGTAGTGCACAGAGACACACATCACAACCAATTCAACCTAAATCAGTATATGTATACAGCCGGTTCACATGGCAATGTCAAGACTTGGTGACTTTTGTTCATTTATTTAATTAAATATGATTAAACGTGATGGGACCTAAACACAAACATCAAATCAGCCTTTCGGTAACACTTTCTATTAAGCCTGTCTCTATAATGCATAGTACGGTAATATTTGACCTTATAAGTCAAAATACTTTACAACCAGTCCCTCCAGAAAAACGCAAAGTTTTTTTTGTGATTGTTGAGGGCAAAAATCCTTGATTACGCGGCACGTTTTCTTACAAAATGCGATGGAATATGCGGAATATTTATGCAATTTTATGCAATGAAATTGCGGTAACTTTCAAAAACTGCGGTTTGATGAAAAAGAGAAAAAAAAAGTGATTCCCCCCCCAACACCGTGTTCTCACTAGGCGAAATGACGTCACTTCATTGCGTTCCCATGGCAACAGGGGAAAATGGCTGCTCTCTTGTGAAGTAAACGCAACATTTTTCATCTTTCTGCTGATATATGTGACTTTTTTGCAACGAAAATGCGGGGATTATGAAATCATGCAAGCCCCGCATATTTTGCGCTGAAATCGGCAATTTATGCGGCAATTTATGCGGCAATTTATGCGGCGAAAATGCGGCGTATTTGAAAAAATGCAATCCCCCCCCCCCCCCCCCCCCGCATAAATATGCAGACTTTGGCTGATTATGCATTGAATTATGCGATTGCATAATCACGTTTTTCTGGAGGGAGTGTATAATGTGTTAAGATTATAGTTATAAAGTATTATGATTATTCATAAGTGCTTATAACTATAATTATAGAGCATTATAAGCAGATTAGAAACACACTATAACTGACAGGCTTCATAGAAAGTGTTACCAATCTTTCAACTGGAACTCGTAAAGTACTGGGTTACGTAGCACGGCTATAACATGACGCGTCTTACTTGTTCCTGAGCCAGATGATCTGTGGTTTGGGGTTGCCTTCAGCCCTACAGGTGAAGTAGACAGTGTTCCCTGATGTAACATCGACATCCTGGGGCTCTGAGGTGATCCTGGGTACCTCTGGAGGAAAAGGCCACATAATTACACACAGGTTTAAATGCATGTCAATTTATTGGCATGTGCCCGTTTGCTGCGCCAATCGCCTCGAGTGAGTCTGTCTAGTCTCTCCAACGGTCATCATGTCTTGGCAGATATCCAGAAACAGTTGAGACAAATGAAAGAATACCCTCTCTGGCCATATTTACTCAGCGACCACATCGAGTTTGTGTATGTGGTCAACCACAATACCACCTGCCAAACCCTTTATTTGTGTTGCCCACATATTGTTCCAATAAAAAAATCTTACACACATTAACTTCTACCCCAGTAGAACGTAAAGCTCCCACACTCACCCGTCAACATGCAGCACATGCTCTCTCTGTGGCCCCTGCTCCACACACTCACTGTACATATGGCAGACACATTTCAGAACAGACACTCCTTCAAGTGGTTCTCTCTAGTCTGCTAACACAGAAACAATCCATGGGATGGGGATATATCTGTGTACAGCAGCAGGTAAACCAAACCTAAACTCATAAGAAGCTTCTGAAATTTAGACCAAGAATATCAACCCATCTCTCCTCTTAGCACTAAATTGCTCCACATTAACACTGAGGAGGCAAGCCTGGCTCATCAGAGACCACTTGTGCAGGGAGGTGGCACTTCATCTCAAGAAGGACGGCTGTTTTGACAGCTGGTCAACCCGCCGTGCGTTGTTCCACCTCGTTTACAGGGGGAAGAGGGAGAACAAGGAGGGAGGGAGGTGTGTTCCATCAAGCAGACATTCTTACTCTGCTGCCTTGCTATGTAGACAGATGAAGTGGAGGGGTTAACATTTAGCAAGAATGGGCAAGTTGGTGCAATCAAATTAGCTGCTGAGATTTAAATGTGGTTGGGTTACAGTCAGCTGCCAACTAACCTGCCTGCCTGGTTCAGACTAGCACATGCAGTGGGAGCTGGAGGAAACACAGTTGGATTTACTGCAGGAGTTTAAACCGCCTGTTACAGGAACCAACTGAAAATCTGCCATACAGACTTACAGTAAAATGTGGACTTTCTTTTCTACTTGCAGTGCTAAACGTAAACCTGTTCTTAAGCATAATTCCCTTTGGCTTGCAAGTGGTACTCCACCCAAAGTCTATCTGTTAAACCTATAATCTTATTATTCATCTTAATAAAAGTAATTGCTAATCTGCATTGCAGTGGGTTGTCATTATGTTGTCTTTGTGTGTCATGTTGTTTGTTTTTCCCATACTTCTTTAGAGTACATTTGATTATGACAAAGAACATAATAAAATACATAAATAATTGCCAAGAGATGATTCACTTCTCTAATTTTAACATTCAGACCCAACAAGAACAAGAACAAGGATTCAATCATCAAGAATCATGATAATAGTCAAGTTGAAATTATTGAATGATTTGGAATTGCCTTTCCACACTGCGTATTAAATCATGCAGTATATATATACTGTATGTCAGAACAACCTGGAGCTGAACGCTCTCGACTATGGAGATGACAGTGGACTTCAGGAAGAGCCCCCCCATCACCATACTCTACAACACTGTGTGACTTAATCCAGTCTGATCTCTGCACGCCCACGTCATCGGTTTGGTTTAGATCGGCCACCAAACAGGACAAGAACAGACTACAACGGACAATCATGACTGCAGAAAGAATCACTGGTGCCAACCTGCCCTCCATCCAGGACTTATACTCCCCCAGAGTCAGGAAACGAGCAAGTAAAATCACTGCAGACCCATCACACCCTGGACACAACCTGTTCCAGCTTCTCCCCTCTGGTAGGTGCTACAGAAGACTGTACGCCAAAACAACCAGACACAGGAAGAGTTCATAGTCTAAATACTCACCGTTCTTTTAACATGTTATTATCATCACTATCAATATCAATATACATATATACAAATGTTTATAGTAGTCAACTGTTTATGTTTACCTTTGTTCAGCTCTGTTGTCTTGTTTTTAGCTGTATCTTTCTATTTAAGTACATTGAGAGCAACAAAAAATCAGAATCAAATTCCTTGGATGTGTAGCCGAGCCTATGCGCTTTCTTGGCCACTAAAGCTGATGCTGACCAGACCTCTGGTCTCTACAGACACAGCTGGTGGTGTATGGAGAGTAAAACAGCTGCAGACCTCAGACACAAAGAGAGGATACACCTGTGTCTGTGGGTGTACATGTGAGACAGGGTGACTGTGCATTCCTGCTATTTGCTGGCAGGAAGGCTGTAGGTTTGTATGTGGACTGAGTTGTGGTTTAAGTTAGGAAAGTATGTATAGAAATAGGAACATGGAAACCACATGCATGCTGCTATGCAACCATGTGTGTACAGCTTCTTGTATGCTTGCCCAGATGTGTTCCTCTCAATTTTAAAAGTTGTCCCAATTTAAAACTAAATTTCAATAAGTAGGCCTTCAATAACCAAGTCAGAGTGCTTTCCATTAATGCTGCAGCACATTAAAGTTCCACAGCGATAATCAGTCTAATTTCCAATACAGCATACAACTATAATATGACCCTATGTCCCTGTTTCAAATGTGCCAACAAAAATATGTCATGATATTCCGGTATTGTCATGCTCAGTGGGAAGTTAGGTTATTTTTTCCATACCACAGTTGAGCTCCTCAGCGGTGAGTGTTGCCACCGATCTGCCCTGCAGGCGGCTGGGGTAGTCACAGGTAGCAGCAGCCTGGGCATTGCCCGACTCAGCATACTGCTTCAGCAGGTCAGCCAGCCACAGCAGCTCACAGTCACAGTTTAATGCATTGGAATCCAGTCGCCTGAAGGCACAGACAACATGCAACAGACACATATACACATAGCAAGTGAGAAATGGGCATGTAGTCCATCCAGAAAGCATAATGTATATGACACATAGCTGTGGAGTTGTGCATGCAGCACAGTGTAAATCCTCTCTGGCAGTTTATGAACTAAAACTGATCTGGCATAGCCAGGCCCAGTTCAGGCCAAACAGTGGGGCTCAGCAGGGCCATATTGGAAGAAACTCTCCTGGTGCCGTGGGAAACTCTCTCTCTGCTTGGCCGTCTCTTCTGGTAAGTCATCCAGCTTTTAGTTCTACCACAATGTGTCCATTATCCATGAAAATGTAACTGTCAATGTTTACATTTGTGAAGCTTCATTTGAAAAAGTGTGTTATGAAAAAAATGATGTTTAGTCACACTTGTGCTTTCAGGGTCTATGTGAGCATTTATATATCCTCCAGCACTAAATGCCATGATCAGAGTCAATGCGAGTCTACTGCAGTTTCTCTTAGTATCTCTTTTAATGCACTGGCCTGGGATGCAACAAATTCTTTCAGGAAGACGTCATTAACACTTCATTACTCTCTCTTAAATAAATCAGCTGTTAGAAGTGACACTTTCAGTTAAACCAATCAGAAAATTCAAGGACCAATCACAGCATTACAGCTCTGCTTAAAGGTATAGTGGAGGATTTTCTTTTTCCGGGTGGATCATCAAGACTATTGGTCCTCCTAGTTGTCAATCATTCTGGGATATGTTTACGTGCCGTGACAGGTCAGCGAGCAGACGGCCACGGCCTCCGACCATAGACGGTATATAAAAGCTTCCGACCGCTGCCCCCCCGCTCTCGGCGATAGCTTGTTTGTTGGCCTGTAGCATGCTAACGTTAGCTATAGAGATGCTTGTCCTAAATAGATTTCCACTTACCGGTGGCGAGTCTGACGTAGTGGAAAAAGTGCAAATCTTCTTTTGGAAAGTCGGCTTGTAGAGCCGTGCCGACAGCAACTTGTAAACAGAGCGTGCACGAGGAGAACTAGGCTCGTGCACGCTCTCTCGTGCACACGTTTAATAGGCGTTCCCTCTCGGGAGCAGGTAGAGTGTTGCGCATGTGCATTTTTTCAAAAAGTGGAGAGGGCGGTTCTTTTCTAAAATTTGGTAAAATCCTCCACTGTACCTTTAAATATCTTGTTCTCTGGCTGTTCAGCTGTCGTTACAGGCTAAGCGCTCGACCCTCCACCTCCCCTGACGCCGGCTGGCCGATGCGTTGCCTCATCGGTCTGGTCCCCGGTCTCCTTCTCCGCTGCCACCAGTGTCTAGACTCCATCGGGGGTTATTTTCCTATCTATACCCCTTTAAAAATATTATTCCATGGAGTCTAATCTCCAAAAGACTTGTACATTTTACCATGCAATCGTATAATAAATATTTTCTTTTTGCATATCTGCAAACAAAGTCTCTCCTGATTGAAATACTTAGACGGTCAATCATGGCAGAGAAAAGAGGGGGGAAAGCAATGGGATGAGGCCAAACTGTTGATTGTGTTTCACCATCTGCTGGCTGGAGGAGGTTGGAGTTTGAAGCTGTATTAGAGATAGTCGTCCTCATGTTGTTCGAACCCACATTCTCATATTTCAGAGACAATTAGCATCCTTCGTGCAAGATGGATGTTAGGATTTCATTTTATTTGCTTTCCTCATCATATCCCACGCTACAGTCCCTTCAAATCTCCTCTGCAGCTGAGTCAAACAGAGAATAGCACAACTATGGGGAGGACTGGGCTGCGGGCCATGTGATAGAAACAACCTTGCAGCCAACGAAGCGTGAGAACAGTGTACTGTGGCTACATGGCATGTAACTGACAACAGGCCCCACTTGATGCTAGGTATCATGGGAGTAAGCTACAGAAATTGATAGAGACATGCATTCTAGTGAAACAGCTGCTTGAGTGGTCTTTAGGGACTTTTCCACTTACAATCGCTTCATGGCCTGAAGATGAGAGAAGGTTCCCGGGACGAGCTGGGTGATTCTGTTGTTGTGCAAAAACCTGAGTGAGAGAGAGAAAAACTATAACATGATTTATCACTGTATGCACAGTAGCTGCTTTGAGTACATGTGTGTCCATCAATGGTTTTACTCAGACATGAGGAACTTTGAATGTATGAATCAGTTTTCATAAAAACATTTTTTAATGAATTTACCAAACTAATATAGTAGTAGTAATAGTGGAACAGATGTTAAAGATGTGCCTTTTGTTATCATATTTCATTTTCAAAATGGGCAAAAAAAACTATGTCTGTCAAAATAACGCGTTCATTTCGCTTAATTAATCTGAGAAAAAATAGCGCGTATAAAACAAATAACGCAGATTAATCAATTCCATATTGACCTTTCACCCGGAGCCGTTTTAGCCGCCATTCAGCTGTAAAATGCGTTGCTACAGGCAACAGAAACATCGCTGCACGTGACGCTAGTTTCTTTAACTGTCTGTGGTTGGCGCTCCACTCAGCAGCAGGTGACGTTAGCCTTCCGCTAGCTAGCAGCTGGATTAAACACGGTTAACATGCTAACAGCTAACGCTAAACGCTGTAAAGTTTGACTGAGTTTCTGCCGTTGTCGCAAAAACACAGACGGAGACGGTGCGTTCAATGAAGCTGGTAATCCACAGCCTCGCGGTGCACTCGTAGTTATTGTAAAATACCCTTTTGAATTTATTTATTATTATTATTAGGTCATATTGTTGATTGTTATGGTCATCATTTGAACAGTGAAAATAATAATAAAAAGAGTTTTTTTTAACTTTAATGTCACTAATGCTGATTATTCATAGATTCATTTGAATTGAAATATTTAAAATACTTTCACAGCAAAAATTATGCATGCGATTAATTAAGATTAATTAATCACAGAGTCTGTAATTAATTCGATTACATTTTTTAATCGATTGACAGCCCTAGTAAAAAACATGATAATCTTCCCAGACGTGCTGTGACCACTCAACTCGATGACCCCGGAGACTCGCATTCCTTCGCTAAAAGCAGACGCCCCGAAGAAATCCCCCAAAACTATTCATTCTTAAATGACTAAATCAAGATAATCTTGATGCAGTTCTTCATCTTCTACCCCAATCTGTGGGAACCGGTCTACAGATATGCTCGCTGGTCACTTTACCAAAGTGACTGCTTTGACTGTGACCACGGAGATATTCCCCAAAAAGCCAACAAGAGAGTGCATCTGGGAATTCCTCCCCTCCCCTTTCCCCCATGTTTTGCAGGTGTCTCTACTACTTCTTTCCCCCTCCAGTGACGTGGAAGTATGGATATGCTGGGCAGCCTCTGGCCCATAAACAGGGACAATGAAAGAGGAATTTAACAGGACTTTCTTCAACCCTTAGACATCTGGTGGAGAGTTTTAGAAGCCGAGGAGACCTCACATCTGCACATTGTCAAGGAGGTTCATAACAAGAGCTCTTGTAGGCTACATATAAAACATTATGGCTGTCTGTGTGCAAGAGAACCGCAGCTTTAATTCATTTACAAACGTAGCTGATTGATTGTTTAATAAAAGACGATAGAAAACATGTTATCTGAGAGATTATTAAAACAATTTAATCCATCTGGTTATGTATTATAGTGGTCAGGAACAATAATATTAATATCACTATTACATTTTATATGAAGTTGTCACATTAAGATAACCTTTTACAGATTTCACGGGACAACTATCCCAAAGAGTTGGAGTAACCGGTTACAATATTACGATACTGTACATATCAGCGCAGTATATAATCAGTGATCTAAGATAAACACCATGTTCAGAGTGACATTCCTATCTGTGGTTGCAACTAGCTCAGCTCTGTGTTTAATGAGGCCAAGATGTGTTCTCAATCCTCAGTCCAGGCCTTTGTGTTGTGATCTCATTCAGTTCCCCTAGTTTCTTTTTCTCTGACCGAAAGTCTCAATCTGAGTAATTTTCAGATCAGTAGAATTTGCAAAAAAATGCAAACCAGATACATTTCCTGACATAGGTCTGCTAAACAACTGAACTAGAGCTGTCGGTTTAACAAATAAAGAACACATGCGTGATCTTACTAACTAAATATAAGTCATGGATCAACTCCTAGAATCTGCTATCATTACTTTATTATTGTTGGAAGCAGCGACAAACCAATCTCTTCACTAAACAAGGAGTTGTTAGGAGGCATCTGGCTGTACTGATTTTATACTACAGCTGACATTTTGCTGCAGTAGGTCGCTCCAATATCCTGCTAAGCAACGTCTGGACCTGGGTGACTTGACGCTTAAATTTCCTTCCAACTACATCATGCTGGTTATTGCTTTCTGCTTTTTTTCCAAGTGCCATAGTGAGTCCAGTTGGATTTATTAATCCATTTATGTGAGCATTTAAATTGGAATGTGCTTTTTCCTCCTGAGAAAGTTTTTTTAAGGATTGTGTGTGAACTGCGTACATTTTTAGAATGAAATGAAAGGTCAGACAGGATGAACTTACAGTCGTTCCAGCTTTGGTAGGTGAGTGAATGATTCTGGTTCCAAGGACTCAATGTTGTTGAAGTGCAGGTACCTGGAGGAGAGCAAAGTGTAGACAAAGCACAGTAAAACTGGATTAGGGCTCCCTGTCTGACTAAATATCAAGTCACTGTCCTAGTAATCCCTAAGAAGTGGGTAAATGAGAACAGTGACGTGTTTCCTAGTCACCCCTGTTCACCTGTCCTTCCCTGCCACTTCAAATTACTAAACTAACAGTTACAGAAAAGGCGATATCTAGCTCTAGATGAATGCAGACATACTGGAGGAATTTTGCACATCAGGAATTCATCTTAGACATTTCATATAGAGGGTCTGAAAATCTATGGCTACAAACTGAGTTTTAAATGAAGGTAAAAAGCAAGTACAATGATTATCTCATGGAATGCAAAGATAAGGCCCCATCCAGACGAAGACGTCAGGATGAAAACGCATCCGTCTTCCCTGGATTCGGTTCAAGAAAATTCATGAATCCATCTGTAAATGACTCAACACGGTACTTCATATGCCAGGCCTGTAGGCGGCGCTGTTACTGCTACAGGAATTAACGGAACGAAGAAGAAGAGCAGCCTTCAGTCACTTCCACTTCCTGTCATAACATGACTGTTAGCTAGTTCTCTTAGCTTAACACATCCATGGACTAGACTTTAATAACTTACACCACTGCTCGTTATATAAAGGCCACCTAGAAAAAGAATGTAAACTTTGTTTACTCTATCGGACATGATTGCAGCTAGCAGAGCTAACGCTAGCTCTGCTAGCTAGCATCGGCAATCAAACAAACATCAATGATCCGATGTCTTTTTGATAATCTAACTACATGTTTTTCTTGCGGTAGCCTTTCTACAATAAGCGGTGCTAACAGTTACTATAATCAGTTCAAGGAGTTGATGAGCAGACAGATTAGCGAGCTAGTTGATAAGTTCTCTACTTCCACTTCATAGTGTATATATCTATGCTTCCACTTTATAAACAGCATTGCTCCCTCTGCTATAATAGCCGTCAGCTGGGTTGAAGGCGGAGCTGTGAGTCCGAGGTGTGTCGGGATGACATCATCGATACGCACGTATGTGGTTTCGCCGTACATTACGAAGCCAATCGTGAGCCAGCTTTTTTTTATTCACCCTGGGACCAGGTTTCAAAAAAGTGCGTTTACGGGCAGTGCGTTTACAGGATTCGTGTGGACAGTCGGCCCAAACGATGCAAAAGATGTGCGTTTGCATCGAAATACGTTTCCGTGTGGATGGGGCCTAAGTTATGCTCCCAAAAGCCTTTGAGCTGAGAAAACATAAATCAAACCATATGCTAACAAATAAAAGGTTAGTGAAATGAAATCCAACTGATGGCTGAATGGTATCTGCTTGTTTAGACGGGAAAAGCAACAGCCCGAGCTACTGCAGCAGCAACACAGACAGGCACAGAAAGACTAAAGCAGCATAGAATGTAAAATCACAGGCAATATTCCTCTAGATGTCTTACTGCACAAGAAAATACTTTATTTTTGTCTGTAAGTATATCTCAACTGTTGATTGTTTGCTGTATTTTTACAAGCGTTAGTGGACATCCAACATTATGTCGTGTGTCTTAGAGGAGCCAGAACAGAAAAAGAAGACAGCAGTAAATTCATTTAATTCCCCTCTAGGATGAATCAGCGTCCCACGCCAGGTATATTGTTCCACTTTCAAAACTATTAATGATCCAGAATAGCTGTTACAAGTTTAGAAAGAGATGACATGGACTCAATCAGCCGTGGCCTTAACTGTATTATAGAGGACTAGACTACTTTGCATTCATGTTGCTGTGATCATGTTCCTGTGTGATCCTCCTATGCTCCCTAACAAGCCCACTGGCATGCTCATAAAACATCATCATATGAGTGGAGGTGGGTCATATATGAATGTACATATACAGTATATATGTATATATGTACATATACATGCATAGGTCTTTGGAACTGTTTGTTCCTCCCAAAGAAGCATGTGACTTCAGGCTTCTGTTGCCCAGTGGGGATGTAGAAGTTACTATTAGTATGTGCAATCTAGCTCAGAACTTGCCACCCGCACATTAAACCCTGTATTATTGTAACAGCTGCCATCAGCTGGGGCCTGATGATGAAACTGGTTTTACTTGGTGCATTGGAGATTTGTTTTCTGTTAATGCGGTTACAGAGTGGACCAGTAAGTCACGGTCTCCTCCAAGAGTACAGAAAGCTCAATTTCCTAAAGAAAAGGTGCCTATCAGCCCATTTTGGTTTTGATAATGACACACTACAGGGATCATTTCTGCTGACAGAGTCAGACAAATATAAAACACAATTCATATTTATAACATCAGTCAAAAATTGTGTTTTTCTTGTCAAACGTGCATGCAAATCTGCACAGACGTTTCTGAGTATCAAGACTTACAGGAAGCAAATGTACTGTAAAACACAGACTTAACATACATAATGCACTGAAGGTTGCTCAGAAGAGTAGTTTCTGCAGGAGCAGGAGAGACGCGGTGCAGGCCAAGCTTTGCTCTAAGGCAGAAGCTCTGACTCCAGCACAACACTGCTAGCATTACTAGCGGCAAAAGGCTAGATATAATGCTTCAAGCTTTGCATGGGGGTGGCTAATGTCTGTTGTCATGACCACAACACATGCGACTCATGCAAAAGGGTCAGCACGGCATACAAGGGTGGGTGCACACACGGCATGCATGGTGGCGGTGGAAAAATGGATAGAGGGGCGCGTGTAGGGGGTGGAGGTGGAAGGTGTCACTGAATTTAAACAGAGCTACCATGAATGACACCTGTGTAATGGCTACACAGTCGTGTCATACAGCTCCAAAAAAATGATACCAAAATCTTTGACATGCCTGTCACTATTGTATATGACTGAGCTTAAGATATTTACAGAGGGATTTGTTAATAAATCATTCCTGGCCTGATTTATGTGACATTTTAATCAAAAAAAACTTGGCGAAAATTGATTTTTTAAGGCTATGGACAGTATATTTGGATTTCCTAGGTAATGAAAGCAGATATCCTGAAACCCCTCTGTAATTTGGTTTGCATCTTGTGTGTAAACAAAATGAAAAAAATAATTTTGCACCTGGCTTTATCATATGTTCAGATCTATCTACCGAAAATATATGCAAAACTGCGCATATTTAATGACATAATGTATAATTTGCATAACTAAACATACAAATTTCAAAAACTTGTAATACATTTTTTTTATATACTTGTGTAAGTAATCAACTAAGGACGTTTCATGGTGATATCTATTATGTAAAAAAATTACCCTATTCACCCGTAGTGTCTCGCCTTAAAACTCACTTGTGACCATGTAGACTTTACTAGGCCTTTATGAACTGTTTATAGTGATCTCTCAGGAAGGGGGGGGGGGTAGAGGTGTTTTACAGACGGACAGACAGTAGGTGGGAGGAGGAAGAGGAGCAGTCGGTCGAGCAGAAGAAAAAGATGGACGAGGAAGTTGGTCACTTACAGTTGCTCAAGAGAGACAAGCCCCTTAAATGCTTGTCTGTCAATTGATTGGATTTCATTCTTGTACAAATAGCTGAAAGGAGAGATAATCAGTGACATTAGTAACACACGCACACTCACACAGGAACATCTGAATTCTTCCTGGTTATTATAAGAGAACGTAGAGAGGATCTTGCATGTTGATATGCATGTTGTGCTCCTAGTAGACATACATGTATTTAGTGAAGTCTACACTTCACCACCCTGCTTCATGGACGTCAGTAGTTGTAGCTTTGGGCGGAGGAGACTCTTTTCTGTTTGACAGAATATCAGTCACACTGCACAAATACAACTTAAGGTAAGAATGTATTTCTGAGCTAAATGTAGATCACCTATTGTTGCATTTCAAGTATTTCTCATCTACATTATTTCCACACAGATGTGCTTCACTAAGCAGACATTGAACATACACTATATTCCTAAAAACAGTGGACAGTGCAGTCTGTGAAGGAATATTCTACAGATCATTGTATTTGGTGTTTATAATTACACTAAAATGTGTCAAACATCTCACTGTATTTAAGTCAATATAGGCAACAATAATGCAATTTAACACTCAATAGGACTTTTACCAGAACAATAACATCTCTATACTCTATATCATATTATCAATATTATATATTACATTCAGTTAATAAGTCCTAATATTCGATTGTATAGGTATAGCTATTAACCAGTCCCTCCGGAAAAAAGTTTTTTTGTGATTGTTGCGGGCAAAAATCCTTGATTATGCGGCACGTTTTCTTAAAAAAATGCGATGGAATATGCGGGATATTTATGCAATTTTATGCGATTAAATTGCGGGAACTTGCAAAAACTGCGGTTTGATGAAAAAGAGAAAACAAAGTGATTCCCCCCCAACACTGTGTTCTCATTACGTCACTTCATAACGTTCCCACGGCAACAGGGGAAAATGGCTGCTCTTGTGTGAAGTAAACGCAACATTTTTCAACTTTCTGCTGAGATATATGTGACTTTTTTGCAACGAAAATGCGGGGATTATGAAATCATGCAAGCCCCGCATATTTTTCGGCAATTTATGTGGCCCCCCCCGCATAAATATGCAGACTTTGGCTGATTATGCATTGAATTATGCGATCGCATAATTGTGTTTTTCTGGAGGGAGTGGTTAACATGGTCTGTGCATCAAATAAAAATCATCAGTCATCAATGTACAAACAATAAAAATGACATCACAGATTCCTTGTGGGTCATGTCTTTGAACTGGAAAAAGAATGAAGCAATACGCAGCCTGTACGGGATCAACATGGTATTTTAGCACACTGAAAGACAAATACACTTGGCGTGTGCACGTTTTCCCTCCATCATACATGAAATGTGATACTAGAAAAGCAATGGCTGAAAGCTGTCTGTCGAGAGATAGATGAGAGATACAGATCTCCCCACAGCACAAGTGACGCAATGCATGGAAAAATAAACATCCTCTTTTCATCACTGCGTGCCTTTCTCGCTGCTATAACCTGTCTGGGTAAATCTTATCAGGTTTCTTACCATGGAAGATAAAAGGTTTTTACCAAAATAAACAACTTTATCATATGTAATATGATGAATGGTTAAAACAAATCGAGCTAAAATCCACAAATAAGAAAGTGACATTCATGGAGAAAGGACGCTGCCTTCAGACATGTTTTAAATGACCTACTAGGAAATGACCAAACCAAAACTTATATATTTCCATGCAGAGCTGTTCTGTACTAACTGATGATGGTAAAGAAAGCTTGGCTTATTAAGTGTAATGCGTTTACTTCAGTGACACTGGAGTATCCAGACGTATTGTTGCAATACCATGTAAACGGCTAACTGCCTTTGAGAATGGTCTGCAGGAGCCTGTGATTGAACGTGAAACACAGAAGGCTGCAGCCTTGTGTGTGTGTGTGTGTGTGTGTGTGTGCGCGCGTGTGTGTGTGTGTGTGTGTGTGTGTGTGTGTGTGTGTGTGTGTGTGTGTGTGTGTGTGTGTGTGTGTGTGTGTGTGTGTGTGTGTGTGTGTGTGTGTGTGTGTGTGTGTGTGTGTGTGTGTGTGTGTGTGTGTTTCCTGCTGAGATTTCTCAGGACGGACCACAGCACTCTGCAGTCAGAAGCTAGAGAAAGAGCAACAGAGATAGAGGAAATAATGTACTTGTACTTGTACTTGTACGTGTGTGTGTGTGTGTGTGTGTGTGTGTGTGTGTGTGTGTGTGTGTGTGTGTGTGTGTGTGTGTGTGTGTGTGTGTGTGTGTGTGTGTGTGTGTGTGTGTGTGTGTGTGTGTGTGTCCACAGGCTTTGCGTGTGGGATTTCGATGGGAAACTGGATTTGGAAGTCGTGTGCTAAAATCTCAAAGGGCCTCACTTTAATGATGACCTGCATGATGAACTGAACTCCAGTTCTTAGCACAGCGGACCAGGGGTGCAATAAATACACCAGCACTTTGTGCACTCTGCACTTTAATTATTCTAGTTAATTCTTAGGATGTTGTGTTGTCTGTGCTGTCGTGTGTGTGTCCTTCTTTTGTGTCCTAGGACGCCTTGTTGATCTCACGTTTATGTTGATTTTATTTGATTTTATGTTGATTTTAGAATGGTTTCTCTGTGTCATGTTTGTGTTGTGAAGCAACAGATTGTAGCACTATGTCCAAGACAAATAAAGTGTATTCTATTCTATTTAGTGGTATTACGCCTCAAAAAGTCGACAGTATGCACAGCCTGCCTTTAACTAGAAAATATGCATTGTTGAAACAATTTAAAAAACCCACTTTCTTCCTCACTGTTTCTGGTTTAAGACCCGGAGGATGTTCCCTGACTGATCACTGCATTTAATTACCTATATTAACATTCACAAAAACAAAAACTATACATGCATACTGAGGAAATATGCAGTATGTACCAAAGGAAACCTACATTAATGTATATAAATACACTGAGGGATTACAGATGGATATTATCCAACTGAGTAATTAGGAAAAGATCAAATAAACAGTGAACTGTTCCCACAAAGAGGTGTGCTGACCTCTGTTTGATTTGTTTATGGAGGTGGTCGTGGGAGAGACGGGGGCCGCTGACTAGACAGCCGCCCAGACCATTAGGGTTGGAGGACATGAAAGAGGACGGGGGAGTGGACTTTACTGGGGTCCCAAAGGAAGTGAAGAGGTGAGATGGAAGATACAATCTAGCCCCCGGCTACAGGACACTGAATCAGAGGGAAGGGAGAAGGATGGGGGGGGGGGGGGGGGATACCCTGCCTGCCCTAATCACAAAGGTTAGACAATGGCTTTAGATCAACTCTGCTTTTAAGTGAGAGGGGCACTGTAATTAAAACAGTTACTAAATAGCTACAGGACACGTGTCAAACTCGTGGCCCGAGGGCCAAATCCGGCCCCTCGCGGGTTTTGATCCGGCCCGCATTTCAATTAAGGGTCACAATTAAATGTAGACCCACCTAGTTTTTGTCGCGTTTTATTACTTTTTTTGTGCTTTTCCGTCATTTTTTATTCTTTTCCGGCGGTTTGTGCGCATTTTTTCACTGCTTTAGGCACTTTGTTTTAATGTTTCTGATGCTTTACTTAATGTTTTGCCACTTTTTTGGAAGTTTTTGTCGTTTTGTTTACGATGTTTTTGGCACTTACTGAGGTTTTTGTCACTTTTTCAGACAATTTTGACGCTTTTTTCAACCTTTTTGGCGCTTTTTTCACTGGCTGAGCTTTTTTTGGGGCTTTATGAGGCCCAAAATATAAGTGAGAAGACTTCAGTATATGAGACATGCAGTAATACAGTCAAAATATTTGACTTTTTCTCTTAAATAAAAGCATGTCAATAATCTCTACATGTCTGGCCCTTGATGTGATTCTCATTTTCCAGTGCGGCCCTCTGGGAAACTGAGTTTGACATCGCTGAGCTACAGGATTGAATTGCAACAGGAAGAGCGAGGATGTATGTCGGGAATGTGTTTGTTTGTGTGTCAGTAAGCCGAAGAGAGGAAAAAAAGAAAAGCCTGGTCATCCATTTACCTCACCCCCCGCTCTTCCTTCCCTCGCTCTCAGAGCTGATATATATATCTGATCTGGTCTCAAATGTGCAGCGCTTGTCCAAGATATTAGCTGGGTAGTGATGTAACAGTATTTCACGCTACGTTTTCCTCAGACACACAGCCATCCAGTCCCTCCAGAGAAACGCAGAGTTTTTTTTGTGATTGTTGCGGTCAAAAAATCCTTGATTATGCGGCACGTTTTCTTAAAAAAATGCGATGGAATATGCGGAATATTTATGCAGTTTTATGCGATGAAATTGCGGGAACTTGCAAAAACTGCGGTTTGATGAAAAAGAAAAAAACAAAGTGATTCCCCCCCAACACTGTGTTCTCACTAGGCGATATGACGTCACTTCGTAACGTTCCCATGGCAACAGGGGAAAATGGCTGCTCTCGTGTGAAGTAAACGCAACATTTTTCATCTTCCTGCTGAGATATATGTGGGGGATTATTATTATGAAATCACTTAAGCCCAGATATTTTGCGCGGAAATCGGCAATTTATGCGGCGAAAGTGCGGCGTATTTGAAAATATGCAGACTTTGGCTGATTATGCATTGAATTCTGCGATCGCATAATCGCGTTTTTCTGGAGGGACTGTACATTTATCAGTAGTTAATCTGCAAATATTTATATTTATATTTTACTTTATCAGCCATCATGCACCTAGCTTTGCCCAATCAGAAACAACATACATAATATAATCTTCAGTCTCAAAATGTACAAAACATCTCCAAACTAAATCACATAAAGCAAATTAAATATACCCTTCACTATCTCCAGGTTTTGTCACAATGTCAGAGTCGTAACTGTGAGCACAGACGGTTCCAATGGGATGATAATGTACACATGTACCCACAAAAAAACCTCGAGGCAACACACGCCTTAAAAATCTGTTCTCAGCTCTGCCCTCAGGTTAAAACTTCCAGACACATTAAGTACAGAGGATCAGACTAAGGGAGACTTTTCATTGATGCATTTTCCGTACACTGCGCCGATACATTTTCACTGACTGAGCAGTCTAGCAACATCAGCTGTCTTCTACATTTACAGTCAGCGAGTGTGTTGGTTAAAACATGTTTCACCATGCTTCCTCTTCTGTTGACTGAACAAAGAGTAAACTCCTTTAACTGTGACCTTTTGCCCGTTTAGTCTGACAGAACAAAGATACTGCCACGTCTCTAAATCTATTATTTGACCTCAAAAGCAAATCAAAATTGACATAAGTTGATTTTATTTTATTTTATGTTGATTTTAGAATGGTTTCTCTGTGTCATGTTTGTGTTGTGAAGCAACAGATTGTAGCACTATGTCCGAGACAAATTTCCCCTCGGGGACAATAAAGTGTATTCTATTCTATTTAGCGGTATTACGCCTCAAAAAGTCGACAGTATGCGCAGCCTGCCTTTAACTAGAAAATATGCATTGTTGAAACAATTTAAAAAACTCACTTTCTTCCTCACTGTTTCTGGTTTAAGACCCTGAGGATGTCCCCTGAGATCACTGCATTTAATTAATGTTAATATAGGTATTAACATTCACAAAAACAAAAACTATACATGCATACTGAGGAAATATGCAGTATGTACCAAAGGAAACCTACATTAATGTATATAAATGCACTGATGGATTACAGATGGATATTATCCAACTAATTAATTAGGAAAAGATCAAATAAACAGTGAACTGTTCCCACAAAGACTTACAGATATTTAAGATTTTCCAAGTCTTCAAATGCCCCCCTGGGGATCCTCCGTATATGATTGTTGTTGAGGAGGCTGTGAAGAAAACAAAACAGGGGTTATTTGGTGGTTGGGCTGGGCAATATCACAATATATATCGTCAAAACAATCTAAACGGCAGCAATATTTACGTCATTTGGACGACGCTTTACGTTGTGATATTTGCACGTTATGTTCATTTTGTACCAAAGTTCTGAATGAAATGAGAACATACTTTTCATTTGTAAAGTATTTAATATAGTATATACAAATAGGCTTTACAATGTGGTTATTTTATACAGACTATTTATTTATTGAATTACCAGATAACATGCTATATTGTGATATATGTTGTTACTGAGATATGGAATGACCTATAACAGAATAGAAGATTTTGGCTCTAGATGGACAGTAAGTCTATTTCAAGACGAGTAATTAAGGTCACCTGGTCAGCATGCTCACACAATTGTACAATTTTCAACAGAACAAATGTTGACACTTTGTCATAGGCTGACTTGAGAGAACACAAACGGCTCCCCACTTCAACGGACATCACAGACATATTTCTGTCTGTACGACGGACATGTCGCTGTAGTGCAAAGACTGGTAGACATTAGGATGTGTTATTGTTCAGTCTGTGGAACTGCAGCCTGAAACCATGAAGAGCTGTTCAGGATATAAAGCCTTTAACAGTCTGCATGGCTGGCGGTTAGGAAAAGCTGCCTCAAGGGACTTTTCTTCACTTTGAAACCAAATCTAAACCACTATGTCTATGCCATGCATGTTTATTAACTATGGATGTATAACTGGATCTACACATCTTCACTTTTAGTGTTATGCGTTTAGCGTAAAAAGTGCTTTCACTCAATAATGTTTGCAAATATTTGAATAAGGTGAGGTGGTGTGAACAATCTAAATACTGATACGGCTACATAAGCTGGCGCATGGACACATTTCTTCAAAATTTCAAGAAAACTAATATGTTGCTCATAAAAAAAACAACACAAAAACACTTGGAACATGTCTCCTTTATTAGCTTAGCAATGCACCATCTAACAGGCCGGACATATGATTAATAGCCCTGTGGGTGGAAGTGGAAAAATAAATTCCGCTTAGATTACGAGCTGACCTACATGTGTGAAACCACAGCAGAACAGAGCAAGAATTTTGCTTGTGTGTGTGTGTGTGTGTGTGTGTGTGTGTGTGTGTGTGTGTGTGTGTTATACAAACAGCACTTTCTTGGGAAGTGACAATCATTCTGTTTTAAGGAAATGGGCTTGATTAATTTTCAATATTAGTCTTCTTTAATTTTCTTACCAGCTGGATGCCATTCCTTATGTAGAAAACAATGTCATACCAAAAAAAAGAGATTATACTATATGTCTAAAGTTCACAATTATGTATCCTGAGCAGGGACACAGACTTACAGTGTGTTGAGGTTCTTTAATCGCCTGAAGGACTCTGGTTGTAAGTCCTTGATTTTGTTGAACCTCAGGTCTCTGTGAAGAGAAGGAAATATATTTATATTAAAGTATAGCAAAGTATTAAGTATATCGTAGAGAAAAGCTGTACATAAATACAATAGCTGGAAGATTTCATAAAGTGTAGAAAGCAGGCAATACACATCTGCATGAACTGAAGTCCACAGCAGAGCCTTCGCATAATCATCGTGAAGGATAATTGGATATATTACTCATTTCACAAGAATGCCTTTGTCAAGATTTAATCACGAGGGCAGATTTATATAACATTTGCCCCAAAGTTAACAACCACAAGGCTAGTCGCAGCAGTCAGGAGGCTTCAGTATCTCCTAATTTAAAGAGGCTGTGTAATCATAACAATACAGTTTGACATGGCACTAATCACTCTTGGTCTTACAAAATATAGCTAAGCGTGCCATGAAAGTGACAAGCTAAAGACCCTAATGCTGCAAATAGCCCTGTGGAGGTGAAACCATTCCTAACCCCTATGTGGCATTATACCAGCCACAGAATGACAACTTAAGTGAAATTGAAACATCTCATCTGAACAGTGATGTTATGCGTGTGGAACTGAGGCTCTCAGTCATCTGATCTTCAACTAAGCCATTCGCTAAATGTATTTTTACAAAATAAATTCTGTAAGTGGAACCAGCTATTCATATAAGGAGCATTTACCAGTCCCTCCAGAAAAACGCAGAGTTTTTTTGTGACTGTTGCGGGCAAAAATCCTTGATTACGCGGCACGTTTACTTAAAAAATGCGATGGAATATGCGAGATATTTATGCAATTTTATGCGATGAAATTGTGGGAACTTGCAAAAATTGCGGGAACTTGCAAAAACTGCGGTTTGATGAAAAAGAGAAACAAAGTGATTCCCCCCCAACACCGTGTTCTCACTAGGCGAAATGACGTCACTTCATAACGTTCCCATGGCAACAGGGGAAAATGGCTGCTCTTGTGTGAAGTAAACGCAACATTTTTCATCTTCCTGCTGAGATATATGTGACTTTTTTGCAACGAAAATGTGGGAATTGTGAAATCATGCAAGCCCCGCATATTTTGCGTGGAAATCGCCAATTTATGCGGCGAAAGTGCGGCGTATTTGAAAAATAAATATGCGGACTTTGGCTGATTATGCATTGAATTCTGCAATCGCATAATCACGTTTTTCTGGAGGGACTGATTTAGAGAACGCTAAAGAGTGAGCGCATTTAGAAACCCTGTTTGTATCAGCCCCCCCACTATTCCTAAAAGCATTCACACACTACAAATTCATGGTCTATACGGTCTGCTTTAACCAACAACAACGGTAGACAGTCGTGCATTACTCGACCCTGCATGGCATTCTGAGAGAAAAACACCTCCAGCCAAAGAGATGAAGAGAGCATTTGGGTGGAACCAAAAGGCAGATTTATCACTGCACTGAGCAAAGGGAGAACTACATCAGCCTTTCCCCCAGTAAGAGCTTGGACTGTCTACCAGCATTCTTGTTAGCCAATGACCTAACAAAGTAAATACTCTGCGACTGGGTCACACGGACATAA
The DNA here is from genome assembly GCA_023631565.1 of Gymnocephalus cernua. NCBI lineage: Eukaryota > Metazoa > Chordata > Actinopteri > Perciformes > Percidae > Gymnocephalus > Gymnocephalus cernua. The sequence continues at coordinate 2,138,897 of CM042444.1, read as the reverse complement.
TGTACTTCAATGATTATGCAAAACTGTCAAGACGCCCGGGGGGAGGAGAATCCTGAGATCAGTCTTTTTTTTCAGTTTTTGCTTTTTGTCTGTTAAATGATGTCTGACGCAACCTTTCTTGCTATGAAATAGATACCAAGCAAACAAATTTAATTTACATGCTGTATTTATTCATCCATTGGCTTCTTGTTTATTTCCCTTTATGCACAACAGGCAAAGCACTTTACAGCTACACATTCTGGAGTTTCTTATATTTCTATGAAAATGAAGGCCGAATGAACAAATCAGCTGATTTCATAGCCAGTGAAATGCGTATGGGTCACTGGCTCTGTGAAGGCCTTCACATATGGATCCAATCAGAGTGAGTCCAACTTTTTCATATGCTGACTTCCTTTCATATAGACTGTGAGCTAGTGCAAGAATTCACTCAAAGAGCTTTTCTGTAACTGACATGCTTTGTGTGGAACCTCCTTGAGCTATGATGATGATATTGTTGTTTCTGGCACCACCTTCAGTATGTGAGAAACGTCACTCAGTTCTTAATGTCATGATGAGACTAAATGAAACTGGAGCATTGCTGATCACAATGCATGTTTGCAAACCATAACACCTCACAAAGTGGAGAGAGAGAGTTGAGGGTTCTCCATGGAAAGAACAGGGGGATGAAGAGGTACAGCACCCTTAGGAAAACACCGATCTCCAGGCAACAGGCCCAGGGTGCAGGGTGCACTGCCCCGACATGCTGAGGCAGGGGCTGTCCTGCCTAACTGCCTCCAGCTCTGAGAGATGAAGGCGAGGGGGAGGAGGAGGAGGAGGAGGAGGGGAGCAGTAGAGCAGGGCTACAAGCTGGTTCAAGCAGTACCCATCTCAGGTGCATACACAAAAGCAAAGTTTCTCATTTCTGCTGAGGTAGGCCAAGTCTAAAGTGAAATGAAGGGTCATGCTTGTTCCTTCAAAGCTTTACTTTGAACTGGCTCAAACTGGCTCAAACTAGACACACTGTGGATTAACAGCAGCAAGTTTAAAGAAACTAACTCACATCGTACACACAGTATGGTGACTTTGCTGTGTATATATATATATATATATATATATATATATATATATATATATATATATATATATATATATATACACACAGTATGGTGACGAGGGGTGTGACGAGATCTTGTCCTCATGGGATCTCGTGAGATGAAATGTGATGTGATTTCTCGTCGAGGTAAAAAGTGTCTCGTGATATCAATACACAACACAAGTGCAGAGCAGCAGCCTTGAAATTAGCATCGAAGATCCCCCGCCCGTCCTCCAAAGACTCCGAGTTTACTTTTCTAGAGCGATAGCGGAAGAAAAAAGATGCCTGTAAAACCCAGCAAAACAACATTAGAGAGTACCTCTCTCTCTCTCTGTCTCTCTGTCTCTCTCTCTCTCTCTCTGTGGCGCTGTCTGTTCTCTGTTAAATGAGTCAGGAAGCAGACTGCAAAACCAAACTTTACTTTTAATGATATTAAACAAAGAGAAATGTTCTCCCTTCGTCCTATAACGGTCATAAATCGATAGCAGAGTAGCCTCCTTTCTTGTTTACTGCTGCAATTAATGAAATGCAGAGGAGGAGAAAAGAGCATCTGTCTTCACAACAACCATCCGGTGAGTGTGTGACGGTAATTTATTTGTGCATTAGAACGTAATCAATGTGAAACACTCGTAAAAGAAGCTTTATTTCTCTCTGTCTACTGTACAATGACAAATTCAAGTACAACACAACTGGTCTCAACTACTGCCAGAAAACACTTGGTTATGTTGTAACCTCGGTTCTCTGAGTAACAGTGTAACTGTTAGTTATACAGCAGAGAAGCCAGTCATTTAAGTTGGTTTGTTGTTGTTGTTAAGTTCGTTTATCATTTTGTGACTTTCGACTGAATAAAGAACTATTTTTCCAATCTCATTTCTTCATTGAAGTTTTCTTTAAAATAGTGTTAAAATCTCTTCTCAATCTCGTATATATACTGTATATATATTTGAATATAAGTTTGTTAACGACCAACCATTTGTCCTGGTTGGTGGCTGTTATTTTGGCTGTGTGTGTGTGTGTGTGTGTGCGTGTGTGTGTGTGTTTGTGTGTGTGTGTGTGTGTGTGTGACTCACTTTCTTGGTTGAGATGACTGTTTCTTTGTACAGAAGGCTAAATAAGGTCACGCAGCGTGTTTACAGCATCAGCTGTTGATGGAAGCTAAGGAGAGGCTTAGTCATACAAATAAAATGGATTTTATTTGTACGGGCTCAGTTGAACAGAAGGTCCTGGGGGCTGATGACATGAGCACCAATATATCTCTCTGAGACTGAAGTTATAGACCCAATCACAGTGTTTGATTACAATAACTAACGACCGGGTAGAAAACTACTGCGTACAACTTAACGGATATACATTTCATTCACCTAAAATGATATCATATTTTAACACTTTCACTAACATTAGGTTGGAGCCCTAATTTACCGGTTGGGTCACAGACAAAAGAAAAAAGGACACCACCCAAACTAGCAGTAAGTCCCACCGGCGGTAAGAAGTACAGAAAATAAGCACAGCAGAAACATCAGATAGGTTGGACCACCGTGTTTAACTATATATCCTTAAACGCTACAGTTCCGGCTAGGGATGCACCGATCCACATTTTTTCACTTCCGATCCGATCCCGATACCTGAATTTGGATATCGGCCGATACCGATACTATTCCGATACCAGAGCTGTGTTTGCTTTAATATTATTATTATCATTATTGTTGATTTTATATGATGCTGAAATAAACTCCTCTCAACAGGCAAGTATGATATGTACGTACGTATGCATGTATGTCCCAAAAGGCCACTTGAGCTAAGTATAAGGTCAGAAAAGGAAGTCAGAAAAACAGGAAAAATCTCATTCTGAAAACAGATATGCAACTGTAAGGGTTTCAAATTGATTGTCATGTCAATATTTATTACATTCCCAAAATGTCAAATACTTGAGTCTTGAAATATAAGAAAAGTGCAAGTGTAAAAATCTTACACACACACACACACACACACACACACACACACACACACACACACACACACACACACACCTCTGTTTTCACGGCTGCAGCGACTGCTCTAAAACGGCGGCCGCCGGGACACGATCCGGGGTCTCTGGTGGACGCAACAACGGGGAAATGAAACGCCACAAGCCGGCGACAACACCGGGACAGACGGTTGTGAAAGTGCTGCTTTGTTTTTGCATGTTGCTGTCTTGCTCTGTGGTGTTTCCACTGTGAAGTATTTCCAAACAGCGGACACACAGGATAGCATTGAGCTAGCCACAATGCTGCTCATGCTACTATCCTGCTAGCTGGCTGCAAACTGCGGAATGGACTTCCTGAGCGGGGGAGTGTCTCATAACTCTTTGTCTCATTGAGCCGCGCCTCCGTTCAGGAAATCTATTCCACAGTTTGCAGCCAGCCAGCCAACCAGCAGACCAGCCGGCAGGAATCACTTTTGGAGCTATTTCAGCAGACAACGTTAAAGTGCAGACATGGCTCGTGGTATCGGAAATCTCCGCAGGTTGGATCGGGAAAATCCGATACCTGAATTAACGCTGGCATCGGTCCCGATACCGATACTGGATCGGATCGGCCCCATCCCTAGTTCCAGTGGAATATGACAACAGAAATACAAGTTTGCCGATTTCCTATTTCTCTGCAATTCAAATCGACTGCCATTTGCCTACCCAGACTAGGTGCAAGATATATCAACTCAATATCGTTATCGCATATTATATTGTAACCGTAACTTTTGTAATTTTGCATGTTCAAAAATATCAAAATTAATATCGATATCGTAATATCACATTTTGTCAATATCGTGCAACCCTACTACCCAGAAGTGATTTTTGTGTTAGTACGACGATGATTCTGTCTATTTTTATGATACTAATTCATAAGATCTAAACTAATACAAATGCTCATGTTGCAGAACATGAATGCAAAATAAATACACAATTGTTTTAATAAAATTAAACAGGAAATAATGACTACACTTTGTCAGAGGAACTAGATGGTGTATAAAGCTGCTTCCAGTGCTCTGTGATGGTTGGAGAAAAGCAGCGGTATGCATGGAGGACATTTAGCAAACGAGGCGTTTGTGAGACATTCTCAGGAGATAGTTCATTGAGCCACCAGATGCCGCTGGGATGTTGTCACAAAAAAAATGAGCACAGATTGCTGAACATTTTATGAGATTGGTTCCGGGACTCATCAATGGAGTCTGTTAACTTCCATTAGTGTGTTTTGATGGCGCTGCGCCAGAAGGAACTATAAAACAGCGAGGCTGCCTACCCTGCAGAGGAGATGACTATTCTGGGTATTGCCTAAACAAAAAGCCTGAAAGTGAACAGCTTCCCTGGCTCAGTAATGAAGGGAATGTGACAGTAGCAGCATTAACACTAGAGCTGCAATTTGTTATCAACTATTAACTTAATCGCACACTATTTTCATAAACGATTAATTGGTTTGAGTCATTTCTTATGAGAAAAAGTAAAAAGTTCTGATTCCAGCTTCTTAAATGGGAATATTTTCTAGTTTTTAAGAAGCCTGGTACTGTACTTTTCAAGAGACTGAATGCATACATTTTTATCATTAAGTTCCTTTGTTTGCATTGCAACTTTTTGGCATAAACTAAATTTCTCAAAAGATAATTAGACTGACCTATTTAGACTAGACAATGCAGTGTTTTGGGCACACTGTGTCTGAGCTAGAACTGTAGGCCCAGTGAGTGCACGGAGGTTATTTAGGGACAAAGTAACTAGGGCTGCACAATATATCGGGTTTTTTATCATCATCGCAATATCAACTGGCACAATAACCGTATCGCGAAAGGCTGCGACATATAACGCAAAAGACACTCAGAGATTCTTTGTGTTAGTTGAAAGAAAATATCAGTAGAAAACTGCACGTTAAAACAGTAACTGTCACTTTTTTTGTGCTGCATTTTATATTCAATTCAATTGTTCAATAAACGAATGCTGTAAATTATTTCCTTTCATTTGTTTAAAATTCAACAAGCAACTTGTTGTATTTTAGCAGAATACTGAAAGCAGCAGAACTGAGTACACTTTAATATTTACTATTTATCTATTTAATCGCAAGTAATATTGTTATCGCAATATTCAACAATCGCATATTGCATATTTTCTTCATTTTGTGCAGCCCTAAAAGTAACTCTGGCCCCACACAGGAGAATTACAGTAGTTACTGGTCAACATGACAACACTATACACAACAAACATGACCCAACTCTACTCCGACTGTCCACATTATTGGTGCGTTCTTTTTGCCTCGGAAGTCTGAGGTCGCAACTGGGAATGACGTCACACACGAGTTGAATGCGTTCTATTCACAAGTCAGATTTCCATTGTTTTCATTAGCTCTAGCCAGGTTAGCCATTGTTAGCAACGCCAGTTTAAACAACTTATACGCTGTTTTTTTGTGCATACAAACCGCGTGACAACACAGATAGAAGACAGCGCTGCGTGGACGACTAATTTAGTGTGACACAAATAACACAGAAGTGCTTATAACTGTATGTTATAACTGTATGTTACTACGGCTTTCACAACTGTCGATGCACGGAGCAGCCATGTTGGATTTTTAGCTCGGGGTACTCGGTGGTTGTACGAGTTACGAGCTCGCAAATCCGAGGTCAGGGGGGTGTGTTTCAGACTTTGACCTCGGAAAAAACGAGTTTGGAGACAAATTATAATGGTGCATGCACAACAAACGTGACCCAACTTTACTCAGACTGTCCACATTAAGCCATCTAAATTTCAAAAACACAGTGAAAAGGATTTACGTCTGAAATCTCTTCTTCTTCTTCTTCTTCCACTTTAAAAAGTTAAGGTAAGGAGTGGGACAGGCAGCTGACCAGATCATTATCATGCTGCAACTAGTCTCGCTGTGCCAGACCATCCACGCGGAATGACTATGACGTAGACTATGCTGCAACTAACTTAATTGGGCTGCAATTAACAACTATTTTGATTATTGATTAATCTGTCGATTATTGCTTTGATTAATCGATTATTATTCGGATAAAACGAAAAAAAAAAAAGGCAAATCAAAATCCTCGTCTTCTTCTTTACAATGTTAAAAATAAAATAGCGTTAGCGGGGGCGTTGTCAGCTTCATCAGGAGGCCGGCAACACTGATCCATCAAGGTCATCCGTCAAGTATGAAATGAACTGGGGAGGTGCAAGATCTACTTTCAACAACAATGTGTCCACCAACACAAAAAATGAAAAATGCAATACCAATAAACATACAACATTAGTAGAGTATAGCTATGATGTATACGTTGTGTAACTGCTCAGAAATGACTGTGTGAAAGTAAGTGATATGCTGGTGTAGCACTAGCAACAAAACATATCTGATATGCATATCTGCAACCATGGCCATATACATATGGTTTGTACTATTCTGTGTATGTATAAAGCTAAATCAATGATGCCAAACTGTTCAAATGGGGACTATAGCTGCAAAAAAAAAAGTCAGAAGAGGTTTCTCTAAATTCTTGTCTGAGCCAGGACACCGAGTGAACCTGGCTGCTGCCCAATTCAACCAGCATCTGAGTTCCATGTGTGGGCCTCTCCTCTCATTCTCTCCCTCTCTAGTCAGTGAAGTCGTTTGGTTTTGTGACGCATGCCCAAGTGGGCTTGCCAAGGACTCTCCGGCGTGCGTGGGTCATTCTTAGTTAAACAAGAACATGGCCGGCTCCTCGCTTGGTTGGAGTAACAGTGAACCAGGATCTCCAAACATGGCTGCGATGGTTCTCTGCAAAGCACATCATGCATAAAAATGACAAGGATTTGTTTCTTGTCAAGGGAGTGCTGGTGCACAGCGAGAGCCTATCAAAATCCTACAGGGCCGTTTCCTTAACCGCTGTCCCATCTGCTCAGAAACACCCTTTCTTCAGTGGTCACGCAAAATAATGGTGATGCATGAAGGACTTTTCTCAAGCATTTTTAAATATATATTTTTTACATTCTTTACCATAGCTCCATCTGTCAAAGCCTATCAAGCTCAAGTCATTGTCATACTGTGCCTGTTTCCCAGTACTGACAATCATCGCAGTTGATTGGGCTACTTACTTGTTGCTTGCAACTACGTCACTACAGCTGGTAGCACTGCTCTTAACAAGACCAACACGACACAAGACATGACATCATTATAAGACAATAAGACTCACAGTAATGCCGCAATAAGAGTGCAATATAGAAACAAAAGTCCATTATTTAGCTGAACCAGTGGTCCTCTAAATTCTGTCTGACCAGTACTGTTCCTTTCAACAACTACCCTGGGCCCAATCTCCCTGTGCAAATGAGCGAAGCTTTGGGGATTTCTGGCTCTGCATTCCATAATGCTGCAGAGACTGAGCGCCTCACAAAGCCTGACTGCAGCAAATTCCACACAATGGAACTCCACTTTCCCTCCCTAACTCACTTACACTGTTACTCAGTCAGACTAGGCCACTGTTTTGGGGCTGTGAGCAAGCAGAGTGAGGGGTAAAAGACATTTCTACCTGGTATTTAAATCTGATCTGAGTGATCCGTTCACACGTGCACAGCTCTAAGTCTGTGTGTTTACACCTGGCAGTAGAATGTGTCTCCAAATGAGTCTTGAGAGACCAGCTTTTGATCGGATCTCACTTCCCCCGCTCTATATGCAAATAAACACGTACATCATTCCCGTTTGCATATTTGCTGGTTGTTTGTGAGTGTGTATTTCAGTTGCTCCTCTCACATAAATCATACATTAGAGACGTGCGATGACTAGTGACAAAGCACTGACTACAGTCTGTATCCAGAAATAAGGATGCCTACTGACGGGGGCCGGGTCCTGTGCAGGAGAGGAAGACGTTTTTCTAAAATCTCTGTGTTCAGCTCTCAGTGTGTTTGCAGCTTCTAACTGAATCTCTGTGGTTTGAAGTTTGGTTTCTTGTCTATATCAGCCTCTTTTTTTTCTTATGCAACAGTTACATTACATTACATTACATGTCATTTAGCTGACGCTTTTATCCAAAGCGACTTACAATTGCTATATATATCAGAGGTCGCACACCTCTGGAGCAACTAGGGGTTAAGTGTCTTGCTCAGGGACACATTGGTTGATGGATCATGGTGGGAATCGAACCCAGGACTCCCACACCAAAGGCATGTGTTCTAACCACTGTTCCATCACCACCCCATTTGTTATTCTGTATTTATTATTTATTTCATATTAATGTTAGTTGTTTGTTTATGTATGCACCTATCACCAAGGCAAATTCCACATAAGTGTACTTATTGTGGCAATAAAACCATTTCTGATCCAGATTCAAAGGAGGCTGCCACAGCCAACGTGGTGACACTGGGACACCAACCCCCACCGGATGACTCACCAGCCTTCCTGCACCTACAAACACCAGATTCACTTATGATATGATCGGACACTTATTGCATTCAACACTGCCATTCACGCAACACACACACACAGCCACTGGACTGAAATCTATCCCCACATCTGAACATCTTTTTAACTTTCTGCAAACTTCGGTGAATATGCAGTTTCAAACGGGCCGTTCACAGTAAAAACAGTGTTTAAAAACCTCATTAATCTTCATACTAGAAACCAACTGAATAACAGCATACGTTGGAATAAAAGCACTATGCTGGGATCACAGAACTACAAAAGACACCAAGCCACTTCTTGAACAAGTGAACTTACAGATCCTCCACTGACAGACATGTTCCTAGCTGTGCAGACACATATGTGACTTTGCGTATGATTATAGTACAGCTCCACAGTCACATTGTTGAAACTATTTCTTTTTAAATATATGAATATCAAAATAAGCAAATAGCCAAGATGCCCAAATATGGAACAGGGCTACTGACTTGTGAAATAAAAAGCTTGTTACATTGATACTGCGTGTCATACAAAGATGTCAGACTTGTCTGCTTTTTCTTGAGCTGCCAAGCGAATACCTGTAAAAAAAAAAAAGTTTATTGATGTTGGCAAAATAGTGCTGATGTAAAAGTAATCATTTCTCCAACTCACAGCAAATCCCTGGGAAGATATGCACCAGTGTCATTACAGACAGGAAACACAATTTACTATCATGCCTCAAACAGAAAGTCCTCAGAGATAACAGCTGAAAAACAAATGTAGGCCAGAAAGAACCAAAGAAATCTGGGGGGGGGAAACGTCAATGTTTCTTGGTCCAAGTGTCATGTAGAAAAGTTCTTGGCACAAAGCCCACATGCAGTAGTACTTCTGAGACAAGCGTTTTAATTATCTACCGCATTGGCCCAGAAAGAGGAAAGAGATGTTTTAAGTTTTAAGAAGTTGAAGACACAAACATTCATTGTTCAAAACTACTCAAAAACAGCTGTCAGCTCGGCACCTTCGTTATCTGGACGTGTTGTCCTGCAACCAGCATGCATACTAGATGTATATACACTGATTGTTTTTTTATGAATACAAACATATATCAGAGTTTACCAGTCAATAGAAATCTACGATGAGTCAACCATCTCCCCGTGCTGTACTTCCTCTAGCGTTAAAAAACAACTCTGATCTATCTATATCTCACAAGGATGTACGCAACTAAAGGAGTCGAGGACATTTAATCACGAATGAAACTGACTGAAATCATGCCATGCCAATAAAGAGAAAATGTAATAAATAGATTTAGTAGGCTAGTTTACATTTAAATAATTACTAATGTTCAACTATGTTTTGTTACCCAGCAGCAGCAGAAGTGAACAACTACCTTTCCATCAGACTACACAACCTGTGTGCTAAAGGTTTTTATGGTGGATCATCTCACACTATAATGTTATTCCTAGAGTGCATGCCATTCTAGGAACAATACTATCCACTACGCCAGGTGGAAGGAGTAACGCAGGGCCTATAGTGCACATAGATACAGGTCAAGTGTCTATACAACACAAAAAATCTTCACCCACTATTACTAAAAAGCTCTCAGGATATGGCCTAGATATAAGCCACGAGAGATGGATCAGGGACCCCCTACTATATTGTATAAAATTAAGTTGCATATTAAACTGAGCCTACAATAACGTGTAGGGCGGCCTAAAGCATTTATACTTACCTTTTTTGCATAGCATACTAAGCTATTAACATCAAAATTGTTGCCATGATTTTATAAATCATGTTTAATGTTAAACATACATGTGGCCCAGTGAATGATTAGGATGAACTGTATCTGTGGATGACTACCAGTAAGAAGTGGGGATTTGTATTTGCTAATATTATGTTGGATTCATGTTAAGGCTTTATTTTTTGAAAAGGCCCCACTGCAGTGACTCTGAGGACCCCCTAGGGGTCCCGGACCCCCTGGTGAAGATCCCTGGCCTAGAGGAAGAGCTTGGACCCTAGGACCTTGGTTCCTACATTATCGCTTATAAAAGCTAACCAAAGACCAAAAGAGAAATACACCTACACAATCCACTCCTCTACATACACCATCTCTGTTTCCACTTTGATTACCACGTTATGAGGCTTAATGTTATCAGCCACAGCAAACAAACCGCGAGCACACAACTCTTAGGTGAGCTCAAGTTTGGTGTAGAGGAGTCTTCCCGCTGCAGACGCCAAAATGACGTTGTGAACATTTTATGCAGCAGGATGAGGGAAGGCTGTGTAGGAACATTATTCGTGTCCTGACATGACAGGCGAACAAGAGGAAAAAGCGACAAGTGGCTGCTGCTTCGAAGCTTACCAGCATGAAAGCTTCTGGGAAACCACAGCACCCTCTCCTGCCCTGATCAGCCCTCTAACACACGCAGACACATCCTGCAGAAGACCTAAACAATCCTTTCATTGCTGTGGTGAAGGGTGGACTTTCATCTTTCCTGTGGGGGTATCTGGGCAGGGCTGCACCATGGGCTCCCTTCAAGGCTGTGGGCTGACCCCAGATGGAGGACAAGGCTAATTCATGCTGTTGTGGTGCAGGCCGGCTGACTTGCCCCTTTGTCCCCATGCTTACAGACAAAGGGTGCAACATATTTTGGAGATTGGACGGCTTACATAAAAAAAAAAGGGAATTGTTTAGTTGTGTGACTGCAGCAGAGTGCTCCTGACAACCAGGACACATTCACAAGTGCTTGTCAAGTGAGAAGAATTTCCCCCCCTTTCATCTCAGAGGGAAAGTCAAACATGGAGTTTAACCCATCAGAGCACATCCAAACTTTCCTGACTACAGAGAAGGAAGCAGCTTTGGAAAGTGCTCCATATTGTGTCTCTATCACAATGTGATGATGTAAAGAGCCATTGTTAAAAGCAAGCCTATTGTTCGCCAAGCCTGACACTAGACAAGGATCTTTCCTGGAAATTAAGTAAGCCTGCACATTTCCCCAAAACATGAGAAACATGACAACATGGCCTACACCGAAGCAGGCCTGAGGTTTTGATGTCTGGTCTGTCCATCAGTGCACGTCTCCATGAAGGAGATGTTAACACTTGCTGTATCTCTCTCGTGTTGGAGAGCCTGACCCTCCACATTGCTTGTGGCTGACTCCACCAGCTGTGTGACCCTCACAGCCCTGTTCATTAACCTCTGCAGCCAACTGCTCAGCTCGTGGGCAGGTGTCACAACTTTGTGAAACCTTTCAGAGACATTGTAATAACTTTGGAGTACCACAACGCGTGTGATTTACACAAGCCTTTGTTTAAATTGTCAACTTAAATCAGTGATTAAACATGAAAAACCGCTCTGATTCATTAGCAAATGATATCAAAGGTTATAACTTTACTACAGGCCTTAGATGTGGGAAACACCGGCTTTAAGCATTCACTGCATTCCCGTCTCGAGGTCTGTTCAAGGTTGGTTTTTTAGGAAAAAGCTACTTACAGAATGGTAGTCTGAGGAGAAACTGCCGGTACGGTTTCCAAGTTTAGATGCATACATCTCACGGTGGTTCGGAAACACAGACAGCGACTCGGACAGCAAAGTACAAGCTGTGGTCCGACGGCGAGCAATGACAAAGCCACCGCGAGCACACACGGAGAAAAGAGCTGGGCAGCCCGCAGCGCCATTGCTAGCAGTGAGCCGAGCAGAGCACAGACCGCCAGCTGCCCCTCTCTCACTACCAGAGAGAGAGAGAGGGAGAGAGGGAGGGAGGGAGAGGGAGAGGGAGGGAGGGAGGGAGAGGGAGGGAGAGGGAGAGGGAGAGGGAGGGAGGGAGGGGAGGGGAGAGAGGGAGAGAGAGGGTGAGAGAGAGGGAGGGAGGGAGAGAGATGGAGAGGGAGAGAGAGAGAGAGGGAGAGGGAGAGAGAGAGAGGGAGAGAGAGGAAGAGAGAGAGAGAGAGAGAGAGAAGTGGGGCAGTGTGTTACAATCCCAGAAAAGGGAAGTCCAAAGGAATTGCTGAATTGAAGGTATAATTATTGATTATTGAACTTTGTCATTCAATGAGATACCATTGAATGACAAAGTTCAATAACGACGAGATATATATATATATATATATATATATATATATATATATATATATATATATATATATATATACAGTTGTGCTCATAAGTATACATACCCATGCTAAAGTTGACTAAAAAGAGGAATAAAAAAAACATATTTTGGTTTTATGTCATTTAGCCTAACAGCTGGTTTGATTTGCATTGAGAGATGATTTTATGGAAAGTCCCCCATGCCAATCTCTAGGTATGGTGAAGGGTATGTGATGATGTGTGTGTGTGTGTGTGTGTGGTGTAGTATGGTGATGTGATGATGTGGGGGCCAAGGGAACTTTATCAGGATGCATAGTATCCTGGATCCATGAAATAACTGGCCTTTAATAATAACAATCTGCCTGCTGCCTCTATGGGAATTTAACATAGGGGTGTGTATACTTATGGCCCCTGTATTTTAAGTAAGAACATTTATTTATTTACGATACATTATTCATTCACAAAGACAATTGGTGTCCTTAAAGGTTGGATTTTTCCTAATTTTTTTTAATTAAGGCATTAAGATCAATTTCCAAAAGATGTTTTTTTATTCCTCTTTTAGTCAACTTTAGCACTGGTATGTATACTTATGAGCACCAATGTGTATATATGATGTTTGCACTTGAAAAAACATTTAACGTTAATATAGCAAATTTCAAAATTTGCTACAGCCTCCCTAAATCCCACGATTAAAGTAAATGACCTCCTTTGCAATTTGTCATTATCGCAAAGTTTGTTGTAGCCATTAAACATAATGCAAAATATGAATGCAATGAAAATGTTGAGGCTGAAATGTTGCTGCGTAACATGAATGACCCCTAGGTCATTCATAAAAAATGACCCCTAGGTCATTTATAGGTGGAAGTTACACTTTGGGCACTAACGTTATATTACACATACACACACAGTCATAGCTAGCTATAGGTGCCTATAGGCCTTTTAATTGTCAAATAAATGTAGCTAATGTTAGTGTAGTAAAGAAGTTATAAGTAGATTTATAAAGTATGAAATAAAACAATATGAAGGAAAAGTACAATTAGAATACTCCAGCACTTAAGTAGCTAGAGCAGACTTAATGTACTTACTTCATCCAGGCCATTATTAATACTAGGCTACTATTAACTGTGCGAGCTAGATTACACCTGTGCTTATATAAAAGAGACTTATTAGGGGAGTAAATGTTTAAAGAGCGAACTACACTATATGAAAACTAACTTTTCAGTTAACGTTAGCTCTTAGTTTTGAGTTCCTCTGGCGGCAGCTGCAGGTACCGCCAAAAACTCAATGTGTTTTTGTTTCGCCGTGTTCAGAAAAGTAATGTTAGCTAAGCTGACATGAATGAAAGGTTATGTTTTAGCTAGCCTGATATATAATTAAGTACAGCGTCTACATTATTTTAGCCATAAAACGTTCACTAATTAAGCCTACCAAAATATACAGTATGTATAATATAGCGCTACATATCTGTGATCTATATGTGATACATAATCACAGGTGTGTTCTGGCCAGTGTTGTAATGTAACGAAGTACAAATACTTCACTACTGTACTTAAGTAGAATTTTCACGTATCTGTACTTTACTTTGTTATTTATTTTTCCGGAAACTTTTACTTCTACTCCACTACATTTCCTAAATAAAATGTATACTTTTACTCCACTACATTTCCCCTGAGCATCTTAGTTACTTGTTACTACAAAATAAAATCAGAAGAAATGTATTACACTGGAAGAAAGCAGGTTTGGCCAATCATTGCTCCTAAATTGCCGAGTCAATACATGATCCATTCTAGTTGGTGACCTAATGCCATAGGCCAAAACTAAAGAAGAAGAGGAGGAAGCCTATTGACTGATCGGGTTATGGAAGCACCCGGTGCAGGCTCTGCTGCCATGGTAACAGACGATGACCACCCAGACGACAGTGGTGATGAAGATAACGTTACACACCTTCGGCCATAAAGTTCATGATCAAAGTTCTTTTTACTTTTACTTCTAATACTTAAGTACATTTAATATCAGAAAATTACTTTTGATACTTAAGTACTGTAAATATCAGATACTTTAAGACCTATTCTAAAAGGAGACTGTAACTTCTACCAAAGTCTTTTTCTGGTAACGTACTTATACTTTTACTCAAGTATTGCTTTCAAGTACTTTATACAAGACTGGTTCTGGCAGTGGCGCACCAATCAGAAGCGAGAACGGGAACCATGCCTGTATGCTATATATAACTACATGTTCAACATTTTATTACGTCAGCCATTACAATCAGTTGACTTAAAACAGCAATATTTACACAAAGAGCATCAACCTACAGCATCACTACAGCACGGCGTTCCTTCAGTCGTAGTTTGAGTTCGCTGACATCTGCTGGTAAATGTAGAAATAACATATTGTTGAAGGTATATAGAATAAAGAGTACAAATCACAAGTGAATAGCCAAAATATACATAACATACAACAATAAAACGATAAAATGGATATAAAACAAGAATGCCAGGGGAAGCTTATAGGCCATTACATAATGTTGACAGTTTTAACAGCCAGAAATCAGATTAATATAATGTTCAACTTCATGGAGAAAAAGTACAAAACTACTAGTAGTAGTAGTGTTTTTTAGTGCTGAATTTACACTTATGAATGTGAAATTTTGCCAAAAGAATTAATACATTTATAATGAAGTACATCTTTTCTTTACTATGACTTTTATAAACTTATATATTATATTGGCATTAAAGTGGCACTATTTTTACATTTAAAGATACCATGTTCATGTTTTAATTGAGTTGTTTTGTTTTATTATTATTATTATTATTATTATTATTATTATTTGAACAGCCTTTGAGGACTTATTACTGTCAATGTAATTATGCAATTTATTGTATAACATGGGGAGGTGGTGGTCTTGGGGGGGGAGGAACATACTGTGAATGTTGTCCTATTGAGTTAGTGTGGCTTTTCTTTTTTGTGATGTCTTTTTTGTTGTGTTGTGTTATTGTATGATGTCATGTTTTGAGCATGTGTGGCGATGGATGTTATTTTCAAACAGTGATTCAAAGGACCCCCTTGAAAATGAGATGGTACATCTCAAGGGGCTATCCAAAATACAGAATAAAGAATATATTATATATATTATATAAAATAACATCCTTCCACAATAAGGCAAAGTCTTTATAAATATGGTTGATGATGAATCTGCTGAGGTTTTGCCAAAATGTTCTGGTGTGTGGGTTGTTGAAGGTTAACTTAACAGGCATTTATTAAGCTGTTATCACTACCTACTATTACTACTGTTTCTTTAACTGTCTATGATCACTACACAGAATGATACGTAAGGCTACATGTAGCCTACCGTTTTATGTTTTTGGAAAAATGTGTAGGTAGGGTAGGTAGGGAATGAGTCCTTACCCCAAGTGAAGGAGTTTAAGAACCTTGGGGTCTTGTTTGCGAGTGAGGGGACTACGGAGCGGGAGATTGGTCGGAGAATCGGCGCAGCGGGGGGGGCGGTATTACATTCAGTTTATCGCACCGTTGTGACGAAAAGAGAGCTGAGCCAGAAGGCAAAGCTCTCGATCTACCGGTCAGTTTTCGTTCCTACCCTCACCTATGGTCATGAAGGCTGGAGGTCATGACCCAAAGAACGAGATCCAGGGTACAAGCGGCCGAAATGGGTTTCCTCAGGAGGGGGGCTGGCGTCTCCCTTAGAGATGATGAGGGTGAGAAGCTCAGTCATCCGTGAGGAGCTCGGAGTAGAGCCGCTGCTCCTTCACGTCGAAGGGAGCCAGTTGAGGTGGTTCGGGCATCTGGTAAGGATGCCCCCTGGGCGCCTCCCTAGGGAGGTGGTCCAGGCACGTCCAGCTGGGAGGAGACCTCGGGGAAGACCCAGGACTAGGTGGAGGCACGTCCAGCTGGGAGGAGGCCTCGGGGAAGACCCAGGACTAGGTGGAGGCACGTCCAGCTGGGAGGAGACCTCGAGGAAGACCCAGGACTAGGTGGAGGCACGTCCAGCTGGGAGGAGACCTCGAGGAAGACCCAGGACTAGGTGGAGGGACGTCCAGCTGGGAGGAGACCTCGAGGAAGACCCAGGACTAGGTGGAGGGACGTCCAGCTGGGAGGAGACCTCGGGGAAGACCCAGGACTAGGTGCAGGGATTACATCTCCAACCTGGCCTGGGAACGCCTCGGGATCCCCCAGTCAGAGCTGGTTAATGTGGCTCAGGAAAGGGAAGTTTGGGGTCCCCTGCTGGAGCTGCTCCCCCCGCGACCCGACCACGGATAAGCGGACGACGATGGATGGATGGAAAAATGTGTTATGTAAATACCAAAACATCAGATAAATGTGTTTGGGCTTTAAAATAACATAACAGCATATAGGTTTAACCAACAAATTGGTAATAGCTGCTCCAATGAATACATCTCTTGCTCACATACACACGTCAATCAATGACTCTCAGCCAGTCTCAGCCCTGTTAACCATTACGGAGCTCCTCTGCAGAACCTTTCATTTACAACCTCATTTATTTCCAATTTCAGCCTCTACTCAGCAGCAGCTCACCGTACAGCCTCCTGATTGGTCTATTATCTCAAATTGGAACTCTGCTCTGTATCACTCCACATCTGTGTTCCTGATCGTTGTATTGTGTGGGTGAGAGAGGTAGTTGTGTCTGCTGTTGCTGGTATGCTGCTGTGTCATTGTTAGCATTTCCACCGCTAACAATGCTTTCCCATTGCTATTGTTAGCATTTCCACAGCCTTACACAGACTGAAGGCACCGATTAACAGTGGGAGCATTGTTTCAGACTATTCTATGGAATGTGGTATTTTATTTACAGGGAGCGCTAGTGGAAATATTATATTCTATCAATTTTTACTCAATTCTTCTTCTCACGACAGGACATTATTGCTGTCCATCCACACTAGTTTTTTTTAACCTTTATTTATCCAGGTAAGTCGATTGAGAACAAATTCTCATTGTCAACGACGCCCTGATCACATTCCCACAGTTCCCCATTCATACCTGGAAGCTGCCCAGTCCAACCTGCTGGCCACTGAGCAGCTCCACTGGAGCTGTTGGGGTTAAGGTGCCTTGCTCAAGGGCACCTCAGTGGTGGTGATGGGGGAGGGGACAAGAGCTGCTCTTTCTCTTTCCACCACCCAGATTATATCCTGCCGGTCTGGAAATTGAACCGGCGACCCAAGCTCGCTTCTTTAACCTTTAGACCACCACTGCCACTTACTTGCAGTTACTGCAGAAAGTTAATCTTAATCTAAAACAAGAAGAAAAGTTACATATAGTCACTTTCATTTTGGAAAATTAACCTCATTTTCATCAGCAAGTCTCTGTAATGATTCGTCTTTGAAAGTTGCACATCATAAAGTGCACCCATGGTGTAGTTTGCTGACATCTGCTGGTGGAGTGTGTGTGTAACAGTTAAGCCCCTTGAAGCACATTTGTGATACTGGACTATATGTAAATACAATTAATCTGATCTGACAGTTTCAGAATGAATATGCAGATGGATTATGTAGTATCAATCTGTAATGAACACACAAAATAAATCATGTAACAGGCCTCTGGCAACACATTTTTTTCTTTATTCAGAGTAAGATGTGTCAACATCCAGCATGACAAAAATTGTACAAAGTTCACAATTTATAAATGAAATATCACAGCAACTTGTGATCTCACACATTTATAGCAAAATTAAAATGTCAACAAATCCATGCTGTGTAGTACAAAAATAAATCAAACTTCAGTTCCACAGAGAGCACAATAGTTTATACAAAATCCTGTCTTTGTTAATGGTCACTGAAAACAATCTCAAAATGAACTGGCTCAAATAAAACAATAAACTCTGATGAATTCACAATAATTCATATGAAAAGTCAGCTTTCTAAATATGTGACAACCTTTTTGTGTTCCCTATAGATAGTCACAGATAACTCTATTCAGATTTGTTATTTATGTACCAACGTCAGATGAGCAGCCGGTTTGTGCTTTAAAATCCCTTTTTCCCTTTTTACTGATAATGAGAATTAATTCAAAAACTGGTACTAACTATTACTCTACTGAAGCATTACTATATTGGCAAAAAAGCTGCAGACACGATGCTGTGGAAAAAGGCGTATGCAGTCATGGATGATGGGTAGTAGAGTCCTGAAAGAGGACAGTAAAGTACAATAGATGAGATTCAATCAGGTGAACAACAAGCACCTTTTGCATTAGCTCTCAAAAAGGCAATTCTGAACATGATCGCTAACAACTAGAACAACAGAATGGAGGGGTGCATACAGTCAGGCATATGGGCGTGACGCTGGGTTGTATCACCCCTCGAAGGTCTCGTTTCACCATTTCTTCAGCTTTTTTTTTTTAAAACCTTGAATTGATTGACTATTTAATCCTTTGTACAGTGATTAGATATAAAGTGCTGCTGGGGGGGATAACTTCATCTTCCTAAAACATAGCAAAAATGAAAATGTTTTTACACTTTGATAATAGCCTACACAGTATAACTGCTATGGTTATAATCATCCTCTTCTCTGATTTCAAGTCCCTGTTCTTCCTCTCTCAGTGGTACTAAATCCACACCTACAGTGGCTCCAAGCAGTTGGTTGCTCCAATCGTGTGCCAAAGAGGTCATCTGGAAAATTGCACGCCGCCGTACATAAGGATAATATCTTCAAGGACAAGTGCAAATAGTCTACTGGCACATAAGTGGGGACAGTGACCCTGTAAGTCCCGCTGTCATACTCTATAAATACTCTTTACAAAACCCTCTGAACCGTCCTTTAGGCTCCTGGGTACTGCGTTTAGTTTCTGTAAGAACATCAAAACATGGAAACGAAGGTGTCCCTGTGCAAAATCGTACAGAAAAAAAGTGGAACTCATATACTTTCGCTTCTAAAACTCAATGTCCAGGTTCCCTCCTCTTTTTTAAAAAGACTTTTTGTATTAAAAGATTTGTATAAAAAATCAATATTTTACATAGGCTATATTAAAAAGATTCATGTTACCCGGCTATGCTTATAAACAAGAAATTGCATATACCCAACATTTTTTTTTTTTTCCTATGCAGATTGCATCCCATACCTACTATAAACAAATGATTTAGTTATAATATTGCTGAGACATTTCTTAATCCTAGCAACACACAAGTCTCGAAATTGCGCAGATTTGATACTAGAAAGGCTAGGACGTGGTCTCTATAGGTCATTGTCTTTACACATCATTTCTATTTGAGATTAGTTAGGGATGAGCATGTGAACATGCATGCACCGCACAGATGTGTTGCTCTAGGAATTAATTGGCTCTCCTAGATAATGGGATTTCCACCATCGGGTTTCCGTGTAATGATGTTTACAATATAACTATTCATACATACATTCATACATACATCAGGTCAGTTTCCTCTCCAGATTCATTTACAGCACCAATTAAAAATGCCCCCACCTACAGCTACACATCTTCTTCTTCTTCTTCTTCTTCTTTTTTTTCCTCAAAACAAAACACAAACGTTTCTCAAGCATTGTCAGAAAATAAAGCCGTTTTGCAAACCAGAACAATCTACACAAAAAAAAAAAAACATCTAAAATCATCAAGTCCAAAATCATCCAGTGAGGAGAAAAATAAGTAGCTTCCTCCTTGCTTGTAGTTTTTTTTCATTTTTATTTCACTGTCCAGTTTTTTTTTTTTCATCTAAAATGCTTTGATGTCAAGCAATAAAAAGAACTCCCGTCCCATTAGCATTAGCTTACTGTTCAGAAATATACACTAAAAATGTGCATACATGAGCAGCTAGAAACATTACATGACACTATGTCAGCTCATATGAAAACGTACAAAATGTGAATGTCCTCAAAAACTATTTTGCCGTTCACTCTTAAATGTTCTTCCTCAAAGCAAGGCCCAAAAAGAAAAGAAAGAAATTATCTTGAGGGTTTTTAAGCATCATACCTCTTTTTTTTTTTTTGTTTGTTTTTTTGAGACAACAAAATTTAGAATATATAACACTATATAAGATACTGCACCCAACCGAGGTGCCCAAACCATTTGATACATCGCCCGCACCTGCATGGGGGAACAAAAGTCTCCCTTGCTGAATGGTTACACTTGAATCCCTTGAACAGCTTGCTTGATGTTTTCCAACAAGGCTTTGTTTTCTGGGCTCTGGAACTGGTCTTGGTTTGAGTACATATCCGTTAGAGTGGTGACGTAGGCGTCAAAGTTCTGCTCGCTTATTGGCTCCTGCAGGACCAAACACACACACCACGGAGACTATTAGAGGAAAACAGAAAGCGAGGGAGGGTGTAACCCTCCTGTTGTCCTCGGGTCGGGTCTGACCCGGAAATCTGGGTCTTCTTTTAAACAAATTGCCCCCCAAAAATACCATGGACAGTTCAATACAACGCTACAATTAAGATTTGGGCCTTTTATTCAACTTATAGCATTGGACTTTGACATTCTGTGATTATACATCAACTTACAGTCCTCTGATTTTAATTAATAGTCAAAATAATTCATAACTTTGGGGTTTTTTAACCCAAAATTTGCCTATAATTTCATATAAATGAGGCTACTGGTATTATACTGGTGGTAGTGAAAGAATAGCGGCGACAAAACTGATTGTTTGTTTCCAGTTGTGACCTGGACAAGGACAACACAAGGGTTAAGATGTCCGAACATATTCGTACATAATGTGTTCTGAAATAAACTTCAACATGTAGTATTCAGTATTCATTACATTTCAGGTTCATAATTGTATTTAGAAGTTGTATCAGAATAGGTTAACATGGTTTGAAGGAACACGCCGACTTATTGGGACTTAGCTTATTCACCGTAACCCCGACAGTTAGACAAGTCCATACACACCCTTCTCATCTCCGTGTGTGTCGTAACTCTGTCTGAGGTAACCAGCTCCATCTAGCCTAGCTTAGCACAGATCCTGGAGGTAACCGGCTCCATCTAGCCTAGCTTAGCACAGATCCTGGAGGTAACCGGCTCCATCTAGCCTAGCTTAGCACAGATCCTGGAGGTAACCGGCTCCATCTAGCCTAGCTTAGCACAGATCCTGGAGGTAACCGGCTCCATCTAGCCTAGCTTAGCACAGATCCTGGAGGTAACCGGCTCCATCTAGCCTATCTTAGCACAGATCCTGGAGGTAACCGGCTCCACCTAGCCTAGCTTAGCACAGATCCTGGAGGTAACCGGCTCCATCTAGCCTAGCCTAGCACAGATCCTGGAGGTAACCGGCTCCATCTAGCCTAGCTTAGCACAGATCCTGGAGGTAACCGGCTCCATCTAGCCTAGCTTAGCACAGATCCTGGAGGTAACCGGCTCCATCTAGCCTAGCTTAGCACAGATCCTGGAGGTAACCGGCTCCATCTAGCCTAGCTTAGCACAGATCCTGGAGGTAACCGGCTCCATCTAGCCTAGCTTAGCACAGATCCTGGAGGTAACCGGCTCCATCTAGCCTAGCCTAGCACAGATCCTGGAGGTAACCGGCTCCATCTAGCCTAGCTTAGCACAGATCCTGGAGGTAACCGGCTCCATCTAGCCTAGCTTAGCACAGATCCTGGAGGTAACCGGCTCCATCTAGCCTAGCCTAGCACAGATCCTGGAGGTAACCGGCTCCATCTAGCCTAGCCTAGCACAGATCCTGGAGGTAACCAGCTCCATCTAGCCTAGCTTAGACCAGATCCTGGAGGTAACCGGCTCCATCTAGCCTAGCTTAGCACTGATCCTGGAGGTAACCGGCTCCATCTAGCCTAGCTTAGCACAGATCCTGGAGGTAACCGGCTCCATCTAGCCTAGCTTAGCACAGATCCTGGAGGTAACCGGCTCCATCTAGCCTACGGCTCCGAATAAGTGACAAAATAACGCCAACATGTTCCTATTTACATGTTGCATGAGAAACCCCCCCCCTGAAAAAAAGGATCTCGAGCTCACTGCTCCACTATTTATAATAAAAGATGGAAGCCGGTTACCTCAGACAGAGTTACGACACACACGGAGATGAGAAGGGTGTGTATGGACTTGTCTAACTGTCGGGGTTACGGTGAATAAGCTGATGTCCCAATAAGTCGCCGTGTTCCTTTAATAAAAAAAAAACACCATATTTTTATTGTACTGCACATTACTGCAGCTCCTCTTTTCACCCTGTGTGTTGAGCTCTCTGTTTTAGCTACAGAGTGAGACATCTCACTTCTGTTCCATCTTTGTTGGGAGTCGCACATGCTCAGTACCTAGGTAAGGACTACTAGCCAGTCAGAAGCAGAGTATGAGGGCGTGTCCTGACAGTACCTAGGTAAGGACTACTAGCCAGTCAGAAGCAGAGTATGAGGGCGTGTCCTGACAGTACCTAGGTAAGGACTACTAGCCAGTCAGAAGCAGAGTATGAGGGCGTGTCTGACAGTACCTAGGTAAGGACTACTAGCCAGTCAGAAGCAGAGTATGAGGGCGTGTCCTGACAGTACCTAGGTAAGGACTACTAGCCAGTCAGAAGCAGAGTATGAGGGCGTGTCCTGACAGTACCTAGGTAAGGACTACTAGCCAGTCAGAAGCAGAGTATGAGGGCGCGTCCTGACAGTACCTAGGTAAGGACTACTAGCCAGTCAGAAGCAGAGTATGAGGGCGTGTCTGACAGTACCTAGGTAAGGACTACTAGCCAGTCAGGAGCAGAGTATGAGGGCGTGTCCTGACAGTACCTAGGTAAGGACTACTAGCCAGTCAGGAGCAGAGTATGAGGGCGTGTCCTGACAGTACCTAGGTAAGGACTACTAGCCAGTCAGGAGCAGAGTATGAGGGCGTGCCCTGACAGTACCTAGGTAAGGACTACTAGCCAGTCAGGAGCAGAGTATGAGGGCGTGTCCTGACAGTACCTAGGTAAGGACTACTAGCCAGTCAGAAGCAGAGTATGAGGGTGTGTCCTGACAGTACCTAGGTAAGGACTACTAGCCAGTCAGAAGCAGAGTATGAGGGCGTGCCCTGACAGTACCTAGGTAAGGACTACTAGCCAGTCAGGAGCAGAGTATGAGGGCGTGTCCTGACAGTACCTAGGTAAGGACTACTAGCCAGTCAGAAGCAGAGTATGAGGGCGTGTCCTGACAGTACCTAGGTAAGGACTACTAGCCAGTCAGAAGCAGAGTATGAGGGCGTGCCCTGACAGTACCTAGGTAAGGACTACTAGCCAGTCAGGAGCAGAGTATGAGGGCGTGCCATGCTAGCAGCTAGGCGAGCATTATAACGTGTGTTCCAAAGTGACCACGTGTGTCTCT